>CALSCE010009779.1:7298935-7309269 GCA_943593645.1 Bovichtus variegatus | reverse complement strand
AAATAAATAAATCGAAAATGTTTCAGTGTCACTCTTACAGAGTAAAGTAAGTTTTAGGTGTTAAATAGCTCTTGTGGACTTACAGTCTGGCTGGTTGGCCATCACAGCCCCAGTAGTTGGACAAATGTGTCATATCAAAGAGGTAGGATACTGGTTTTGTTTTCCTGTTGAACATCTTGTGGCTGTGAGGGGTAACAGGGAGACAAAGAGAGGCTTGCTTGGTCTAATTTTTTTATGCAGTTGTAACAATTTAGGACTCATATATGGACACATGAGTGCAGAAGGCCCCTCCTCACCATGCTCTGTCATTAAAGGAGATTGGTGCTGTGCCAGGCGGCGCATTCAGAGCCTTCTGAGAGCCACTGTACAGGATGTCAATATCTGGGGACGCAATGAGAGGCACATTATATTAATTTATGGTGATTATTATATTTGTTAATCATTGTCTTACTTTTTTATTTTATTTATTTATTAAAGGCAAAAAAAACACATAAAAAATAGGACAATATGATGACATGACCTGATCATGACAAAAAAAAACGATTAGACATTTACTCTTCAGAAATTCAAATAATAAGGTTGACAGTACCGATACATTTAGAAACTGAAATATACATATGGCAAGTAGATCATATTATTAAGTGTTTTATATAGTCCCACTCTTCACTAGAGCAAAGATTTTTTTCCATTTTTTTCCATTTCATATTGTGCTGTTCTTCTTTAATGGGTTTTACCATTTTCTTTTTCCAAAAGAAATTGGCTTTATAATGTATTTTTTTTAGGAAGCGATTCTGTATTCATAATCTGGGGACATTTTTTTATACAGAGCCCCCAACATAATGTTTAAAGGTGTAAAGTTCAAATAAATATCATTGTCTTACTTTGTTTGTCCATAAAAATTGGTGCTGCACCAAGAGATGCGACTGTGTCGACCAGGAAGAGGCAGTTATGTCTGCGGGAGTTATGACAGTAAGCAGTGAGAAATATGACATTATATTTGGTAATTATATGAAACCGTTTTGCCGGCTACATTAGGAGGCTCACTTTCTGCAGACGTCTCCAATGCCGTCTACCGGGTGACAAAGGCCAGCGGAGGACTCTCCATGTGTTAGGAAAAACAGAACAGGCTTGTGTTTCTCTATGGCCTACAAAAGGTTGCAAAAAGAAGTTTAATCACATGTGTGTTCTTGTTACTGACAGAGTAACTGATTATGTTTGTCAGGCATTTATTCAACGTAACAGTTCTGCAATTTTAGGGCTGAGAGAATGTTTTTTATTGTTGTTTATTGTAGCTTTAGTAAGTTATGGGTGCCTACCTTTTCAATTTCCGTATTGCTGAAATATCCTCCAGGTGTTTTTACCATTCTATGTACATTGGCACCTAAAAATGAAAAACAAAGAATATTGTGATAAATAGAAAGAGGTGCAGAGGTGAACGAAGTATTCAGAAAATGTACTTTAGTAAAATTAATAATATTACAGTGTAGAAATACTCTGTTACAAATAAAAGTCAGTGCATTCAAAACTTTACTTGAGCAAAAGTTTAAAAGTATTGGCATCAAATACTTAATGCACTATACTTAAAGTACTCATTACGCCGAATGGTCATTTGAATTACTTTATATACTGCTGCAGTTTAATCTTAAATAATATATCATCATTTATTAGTTGATTATGTTTTGTGTAATTAATCTGAATCAGAAAACTAGGTAACGCTGTGAAATAAATGTAGTGGAGAAATTGTTTTTATATTTGCCTCTGAGTTGTAGTGGAGTAGAAGTATAAAGTAGCAGAAAATGGAAATACTCGAGTACTTCAACATTTTACTTAAGTATAGTACTTGAGTAAATGCAGGTAGTTACGTTACACCACTGCAAAGATAAATAGGTAGATGTATGCATGGTATGATGCTAGAATACACAATTGGTGGAAACGTATGTGCATCTTCTTTGGAGACCCAATGGATGCGTGCGTAAAACCATGCGTAAAGATGTACCCATTCTTTCTGCGATTTCTGCAACGCGCTCTCCCCAGATTCCGTTGATGGCAACGAGCACGCTCTCTCCGGGCTCCACCGTATTGAACACTGCACACTCCATTGCTGCGTGTCCGGAGCCGCTCATAGCAATAGTCATGTTGTTCTCTGTCTGAAAGATGTACTGAATCCCTTGCTTGATGTCATTCATGATCTAAGAGACACAATCAAAAGGTAAAATGTCGTTTAGTCTATAATGTGTCAATTATTGTCACCAATTCCTTTCAGTGATTTCAGTGAGTGTGCACAACGTAGCCCATGCGCAATTGCGCACAAATGATTGATCTTGGATCCTATCCAAATGTTTAATTGGTTTGTTTATAATGAACTCTGTAAAAAGTTAAACATGCAATTGTTATTATGAATAATTGGTGTACAACAACAACGTTTCAAGTTTAAATTAGACTGAAAAAAAACCTTTCAGTGGTTGAACACAGTCAACCAATTGTTCTCTACCAAAATGAATTACAGCACAAGTTTAAATGTAACAATGCTGCTCTTAACTACTAAAAGTAATAGTTCTGTACTACACGTTTTACTAGACTGAGATTAGCTACAAGACCCAACAAATGCACCTGCGCCTACAAATTGTTCTCAAGTTCAGTATTTGAGTAAAACTGCTTATTTCCCACCTTAAAAGTAATTAGAAATGAACATATGATTTAACTCAGTCTTTCTGAGTTAGATTATCAAACAAAGCGTTTACCTCATACATTTCTGAATGCAGGTGACCAATTATCGGCCTGCCCTGTGCTGCTAAAATACGCGGAGGAACGTTTGAGGGTCCCGGTCCGAACAGGTAACGCAGTGGAGCTTCCAGCGGCCGGAGCATGCATGCTGGCGGCGGGATGGTGACGGAGGACATGGAGCGATCCAGTCTTTGCAGCAGAGGCGCGCTCCTCGCGGTTAACGGACTGTCGAGGGCCGCTGCTGCCTGCTGGGCGAGCAGCGCGCTCCGGCTGAACAAAGCCCGCTGCATCACGGCTGGTAGTTCCTGAGAAGCCTGCACCGAGTGGGATCACCACCGACAGACGGAGAGACTGAACCTGACTGTGAGTTTTAGGTGAACAAAACAAACAGGTCTTTGACCTGTTGGACACGGGGCGGTGTGCCTCCCCTCACAGCCAACCCTGCCCTTGACTTCAGGTTTGGCAATAGCGACACAATGACAAACCAGGTAAAAGTAGTGTAACATAACACGTCTGCGTTGTCTGCAAATGACATTAACATCATTTCAATTTTTAAGACGTTTTAAACTTTAAAAAAATTAAAAAATACTCCAATAACTTCAGCACTGGTGGATATTAAGGCCTTTCCCCTGTTAGGAGGAGACTGTCTGTTGAAATATACAATCATGGTATGAAATAATTTTTTATTCAGCTAAAGTTAAAAACAGCTTATCTGAAGCTTGAGAACAGGGACACTAAGAAGTTAGTATTAAATATATGTTTACTAACACTTAATAAGAAAAAGTGCACATATTATACAGTAACTTACAACCTACAAAACAAGTAAGACTAACCAAAGACTCTAAAAACTGAGTGACCTAGTCCCCTTAATAAGTAAGATACAATAAATAGATACATTTATCCAGTGGAAATAGCAGTTAAATTGAAATGGATTTCAGAATAGAGCAACTAGTTGATAAGTCACTAGCCGTCAGGATATTGTTTGAATTAAGAAAAGTGTCACCGACGCAGAGACTCAGTGCATGTTGGTGCTTCTGTTAGTTTTGATCCACCACGACTATTTTTGTGACTCATTTATCACGGTCTCTAGATTCATAGCACTTGACTCTTAACTTTTGTGGAAACGTCAGAACAGGCTCACAGAACCGGTTCAGGTCAGATGCAGGTGGTTTGTTGATTCTGTCTGAGCCTTCAGTTGCAGCAGCATTGGGTTTGTAAAGAGGAGTCTCCTCTCAGAGAGCCAATCTGCTCTCTCATAGGAGGAAGGGACACGCACACACACACACACACACACACACCAACAAACACCAATTTATTGTCTATT
The DNA here is from genome assembly GCA_943593645.1 of Bovichtus variegatus. Classification (NCBI taxonomy): domain Eukaryota; kingdom Metazoa; phylum Chordata; class Actinopteri; order Perciformes; family Bovichtidae; genus Bovichtus; species Bovichtus variegatus. The sequence continues at coordinate 7,305,221 of CALSCE010009779.1, read as the reverse complement.
TCACAAGAGCAGCATGCATGTTTCAGGTGTTTCTTGTAAAGTAAGATTTAGGTAAGCTTTGTTGTGTTTTCACGTTTCAAATGAGATGTTATTCTTGTTTCCACACAAAATAAAATGTCATACAATGGGTCCAAATGTTTTCACCCACATTATATGACATGTCGGTAAAATAGAATATTATTAAACTTCAGTTCTCTATAAACACCGATCGTGTCTGGATCCAGCTGAGACAGGTGGCAGCTCATGCTTGACATCAGAGTGGATCTCAGGTTAGATTTTAGCTGTGTAAAGTGTGGAGGAAAAAAACAAAACAATTCCAGGATGTTTGGTAGGATTTGTGTGGAATATGCTCACTGCAGAAACACACATTGAATCGTGTCTGAGCTGCTCTGCTTGATTGTGTCTTGCTAGATTCATTTTAGTGCCAAGTGTGTACACAGCTGTGCAACCGCAGCAGAGAAGCCGTATTATTAATGATGCAGGAGTTGCTGTGTCTTGTAATTCTCAGAACAAAAGATAAGATTAAGTAGAAGTAATTATCACTCAGGCTGAAGGTGAACAGTATTGTGGGTCACCAAAGAAGCAAAACATATTTTCTTAATGTTCATGCTCAAACTGACACCACACAACACTGTTTAGTGTAACATCATATACATACATATCAATTTCATATCAAAGCCAGTTCTTCTTCAGTTATTCAATCATTGAAATCATGTTTTTAAGGATGTTAAAGATTAAAAGAGGTCAAACTGAGACTTAAACTCCAAACCATGTAGGTCAAACATTTACATTACCAAAGATATTTTCTGAACAAGTTTTTTTTGTTTTGCTTTATTTGATAAATTCCCCTACAATCTGACTGGGAAACCAAGTTTTGCTCTATAAACTTAAGAGATCATGTTTATTATTTGCCTTCTGTCAGTAACTGAGTATAATCTGATATTGTTGCCCTTTTTTACTGTTGTGTCACGGCCAGCAGTATCACCAGAAGGTGCCCCTCTCTGAGTCTGGCTGGGTAAATTATTACACTACTGGTAAACAGATTGTGAGTCCCTGTTATTCTTCTACCGGCCTTTGCACTGACCCAAACACTCCGAATCTACCCAAACAGAGCAGGAGGAGGAGCTGGGGAGGGACAGACTGTATGTTCTTCATAGTTCAAGTTCATCCACAGGGGGCGTCATAAAACTGTCTGTCAGTAGTGACGCCATAAACATTCAGTTTATGTTCAAGGCCGTGGACAATTCAACCACTCCTATCCTAGTTTAAATGTCAGAACTAAGCTTTTATTTTGAATTCAAAACCTCATTTACTGAAATGTAAATCAGAATGAAAGTGGATGAATCAGAAGTGTAACCTCAATTGTTCACAGATTTATTGTTTTCCTAAATTGAACACAACATATAGTTAGTATATTTTCTGAAATTCTTCATACTTATTAGTTATTATTGAGCCAATTATAAGAAATGTCCACATGTTGTCACTAAAGATGTTTTAGAAACGGGAACTCTGTATGAATTCACATGCTGGAGTATGATGATACTTGTCGAAAAGTAAGTCAGTTCTCAAGTAAACATCCACTTTCTTGGGTTGAACTCCGAAGGTGCATCTGTGTTTTGTTTATTCATGTGTCAGTAAATTGTACTTAGTAGAAGTGAGTGAGATGTGTTTAACTGTCTCACCTCAACGCTCTTCCTGACGGTGCACGTGCTCCCACGTTTCAGAGCCTTCAGACTTTCATTACTGTTGGTAATCCAGCTTTGAAACCAACATGGATGAGAAATCCTAGAAGTGCTCAGGTTAATGTAACATTTGAAAATCTGCAGTTCTATGACAACTGAGCAGATGATATATGGTTGAAATCTCCAGAACAAGAGTAAGTGGACCTTGAGTTGAGATTGTTTTTAAGACACTACAGGCAAAAACATTGATTTTTAAAAATTTTTTTTAGGCTCTTGTCATTTTTTTGGAGTTTGGGCTATTTTGCTTCCATAACATGTTTTCTATCAGACTTATGGAAAGAAAACATTCATTTACTTTACTACACTTTGTCTATTAGCTTTCTCCTAATGATAACCCCTAATTTGCATATTAAAACATACCATTTCTGAAAACTTGTAATACAAAAAAGTATTCTCTTAATGTAAGTATCTATCTAATTTAATCTAATATGATATCTATTCGTTTTTTTTTTATACCATATTCACCTGTAGTGTCTTGCAAAATGTAAGGAATTTGACAATACATATCTTTAAAGGCTGTTTTCTCAAAATTTGCTTCTTTTTTTTTTCATACTCTGAGCCAGAAATCTCCATTTCAATAGCACTTAATACACAAAACTTATCTATATTCTGAAGGTTTTTACAGAGGGGTTTGTTCACATATCCTTCATAGCCTGATCTATATATGATTGTATTCCTAAAAAAACATGGCGAAAATAAAAATTAACCATTATTAAAATAATAATTGCCTTAATGTAAATAATCAACTTGGGAAGATTCATGGTGATATCTATTAGTTAAATTTTTACCATATTAACTTGAAGTGTCTCCCTTTAAAATAAAATCAAACAAACAAGCTCAGCCTCAGATACAATTTGTTTTTGACAGTTGCACTTCAATATATATCTATCTATATATATCTATATCTATATATCTATATATCTATATATATATAGATAGATATATATATATATAGAGGAACTATATATCTATATATATATAGATATATATAGAGAGATATATTTTATTTTTGTGTATAGAGATATATATATAGATATTTATATATATAGATATTTCTATATATATCTATATATATATATTTCTATATATAGATATATATAGATATGTATCTATATATATATATATCTATATATATCTATCTATATATATAGATAGATAGATATATAGATAGATATATCTATCTATATATCTATAGATATATACATAATATTTCCACTCTTTGTGTCTCTAAGGCTTATTATGGTTGATCCCTGGACCTCTCCTCCCCCTCTGTGTCTGTGCTGCATCGCGCTGCCTCATGGCTGCCTGCTGATGCTGCTGATGTCATCCCCGCCTCCCAGCATCCCTGCCACAGCAGCACCGCCATTTTCCCTACTTTCAGACTGGCTGACGGACAGACTGACGGTGGACGGCTGAAGCATCCCGCACCCATCCTCCTGCCTATCCATCCGGCCCTCGCTGCTCCTCCCTCCTCCTGTCTCTCACTGTAGTTTCTATTGACGCACCGCTGCGTTCAGCCCACCCAGTGCTGCTGAGGCTGAGGCTGAGGCTGACTCTCCTTCCCCGTCCGATTCTCCATGTATGGATGCGCCAAGGAAAGGTTGTAGGCTGAGCAAAGAGAGAGCGAGCGAAGACAAATACAGGCTGCTGAGGAGATTCAAGAAGGAGGCACCGGAGGATCCGGGCGCTGTTTTGAATGGGCAGAGGATTCGCCCTCTGCGGTCGTCGAGTCTGAGTTGAGGTAAGATACGGCTCCTCGGAGACGTTTTTTGTCGGTACTGATGGGTGTCACCCTTGGTGAGGACAGTAGTTGTGTGTGTCGGTGATGTTGAGGCCTTTTGTACGTGTGAGGCGGTAAATGAGGACGCTGCGTCAGGGTGTTTGACTCCGCCGCTGTCAACAATTGTCTTTAAATACTTTAAATACGCCATTAAAAAAAAAACAACTCCCCGAATAAATTAGAGAAACATATGAGCTTATAAAAGCTGTACATGTCATTTAAGCGCTAATAGTGTGTCCTGGTCTCCTTTCTGACGCAGTGTTAGATGATTTGGTGTTTGTGCCGTTTATGTTTACGCGGCCTGTCTTTGAGGTGCGGCAGGCAAAGCAAGATGGAGGAGACAATATTTACATGGCTTATACATCCTTACCGCAAATGTCTTCTCAAATATTCTGAGGATGTGTGTCATCCTCGCATTCATCATGTACATACAGTATAATTGCTTATTACAGAGATTTTCAGGAGGATTTTTTTCATCGATCGAGGCAGAGAAGGTGGATGTGCGAGGCGCTGCCTTGAATCAATTAAAGCGTTAAAAATCACCTAAATGATCTGGTCAATAACAGAGAAAAAAGATAAAAGCCTCCATTAAGGTATTTAAGGAGAAACAACCGTTGTAATAGGCTTATTATTGTGAAGATGCTGTGAAAAACACCTCGGCTGATTCGAGACATGTAGGAATGTGTGTTTTTTTTCTTTGGGGAGACACAGTTTCATCACAAGGCCTGCAGCCTAGATAGATGAGGCCAGGGGATGATGGCTGAAGAATAAGCAGCCATTTTACTGTAGAATACCAGGGATGCTCAATATCTTCCTGCCAAATAATGTCCCAGTCATTTAGTTGATGTGTTTTAGGAGCTGTGTGTCTCAAACCAACTTTTCATGGCCTGAAAATGAAGAATGGATGTCAGTCTTAGCCGTTTGGTTCGGCTAACAAGGCCCCGTCTTCAATATTTGATTACAATAACAACGACAACAGACCGTGGATGATCATTTATAAATTAGCATTTTTATAAACACCTTTAATTCTGTCTTCTGTGTAATGAAATGTATCACGGTGCAAAACAAATGCCCTGTTTGCATCGGAACTGTCAGTATCCTACATGTCTCTTGGTATTAAATCCCTCTCATCATCTACCCGTGCAGGTGCCAGGTGTGTGTGTCTGTGTAGCCACACAGATCTTCAGCTCTCCTGCTCACACACACGCCCTCCTGCAACATGGCGGCGGCTTCAGTGAAGGTGGCCGTGAGGGTCCGACCCTTCAACTCCAGAGAGATTGGGAAAGACAGCAAGTGCATCATTCAGATGACAGGAAACACCACAAGTGAGCATACATTTAAGGATTGCTTTGTATATTTGCAATTAAAAGTTATATTAAATCTGATGGATGTGGACTTCAGTGTTTACATTGTGTTTAGAGATGAAATAATGTGATTCTGACATCGCACCGACATGCATTGTTTTAACTGTAATGGGAGCAATATAAGTAAAGTTCAGACAGTAAATGATTGAAATGATTGTATTTGTGTATTTATCCTGTTTCGGTTGAAGCCACGTTGGAGTTTTTGTTACTTCACTTGGATGTTTGAGATTCACTGCAGAATGACTTAACACCATCAGGCTGTTTTCACTTTCATCTGCTGAAGGGGAAACGTTTCTCTGTGCTCACCTTACATATGAGTTTAACACGTGTAGGGCTGCAGGTAACAATTTCTTTTTATCAATTTAACCTGCCGATTATTTTATATTTGTCTTTAAAATGCCAGAAAACAGTGGAAAACGGCCCAAGTTGACGTCTTTTAAATTCTTGTCTGACCAACAGTCCAAAACACAAAGATATTTAACTTGCTGTTATTAAAACAAACAAAACTTTTGTTTTTTGGAAAATCTATATTAGACATAAATAGTCTAGTCATTCAAAGCAGACTATTTTGTCTGAAGGGGATCTTTAAAAAAGACATTGTCTCAGGCATTAGAGGGCTGAAAGCAACACATATGTACCAACATTTCTTTTTTCTGCAAACAAAAACATATGATATTATAAGACTTTAAAAGATCCTACAAAAAATGTATACACATAGGGATGTAAAAGAAAATATTGATTGATTGGATGAATGCATTAAGAAATATGATACACTGGTAACACATACTGTATATAATCTATATAATCAATCTGTTCCTTCCCCTTTAAAACATATTATAGTCTCTTTTTTCTTTGATACCGTTCTTTGTCTTTACACTCAATAAAGGATTAATTATGGAGGTAACTGAAACATTGAAAGCTGTATGTTGATGACAGAGAGCTTACAAAGAAAACATGGCAAGATAATAACCTTTTGCCTATATTGCATTGCTCATAGGTCATTGGGAATAGACTATTCTCAAACCTACAGTAAAAAGATCTTGAATAGATCTCAAACTGTAGTTTGTAAGTATTTACACATTCTTTAGAGGCCCTGAAGAGTGTGAAACCCAGCACGACATCTTGCAGCTCTTTTGATCACATTCCTGCGACCTACATTGAGCCAAGTTTAGCGTTTCACCTCAGTTATTTGTCTGGTAGGCAGCTTTGCCCTGCAGCAACAAGCAAATGGGCTGGGAGGCATGCAGCATCATGGCAGCATCATGGCAGCCAGAGAGGGAAACAAAAGCTTCAGTCAGTCCTGAAGCTGCCAGTGTGTGTGTAGGATGTAGAGACCGTCGCAGCTCTCCTCTCTGCAGGGACCAAAAAGACCTCCTTGTTCTGGTTGAGTCAGCTGGTGT
>CALSCE010009779.1:7272567-7298835 GCA_943593645.1 Bovichtus variegatus | reverse complement strand
TTGTCCTCTTTATATTTTTCTGCATTATGGTCACACTGACCCCACGACCACCTAAAGTATAAGCGGGTTTAGCTAATGGATAGATGGTCACTCGTGGTTTCAGCACGATGTATATGTGCTGCCATGTCGAACTCGTCCTCAGGGGGGCGCTGCAGTGGAGACAGTTTACAGCCGAAAGAGCAGCTGCTCCTGCTCAGTTCTTGTTTCACATTCTGTGTGCGTGTCACCCCTCCCTCTTTAAGAAAGGATGAGTGGTGCATTTTAAACTGTTTGAAACTAACTGTAATGTAGCAAGTCCTCTCTGAACAGTGTTTGTTCTTTCTCTCCGTAGTTACAGAGGAAATGATTTCAAAGCCACGTCTCTCTGTTGAAGGGGCTTTGACACGTTATGTGCTGGTACCAAGAATTCAAAGTCATAATGTAGAAGATGGGTTGCTATTTGACATATAGCATTATATATGTCATCGGATATTGTTTTTTAAAATTGTTTTCTAGATAGGGCAAGGCAAAATATACATTCTGGATCGATAATCGTGATACCAGAATAGATATCATCCTAGATTTTGGATATCGTAAAAAGGTCGTAAATGTTGTGTTTTCCTAGTTTTAAAGGCTGCATTACAGAAAAGTGAACTTACCAGACTGTCTCAGCTGGTCTGTTATTTGCCTTTACTCCCTTAGTCATTATATCCACATTACTGATGATAGTTAAACAAAAATCTCATTGTGTAAAAATGTCTTTCGTACAATAACGTCAAGGTCTTTCATAAAAAAAAAAACAATTGTGATATTTAATTTTCTCCATATCACCCTGCCCTATTTCTAAGCATTTGCTGCTGTTATTTGGAGGTGGAAGGTAGAGAGGTGACAGAGTAGACAGTGGTGGAACAACACAAACAACATTTGGAATTGAATCCGGGACCAGTGTAGCCAGATTACATGAATCTTAAGCACCAGTCAACCAGGCCGGTCCTATTTACATAATTTAGTAGTTCAAGTTCGGTACAGTCTCACTTCATTGATTTGATGCTTTGCTGGCAACTGTAAATTGATCCCAATGCAATAAGTTGACTTTAAATGATTTCTGGTTCTTTCCACAAAGTTCTCTCACTTCTCAACTATCACAGAGAAAACATGGTTTGTGTAGACGGAGTCTTCTGTTCAGAATATTCTCATTCCTGTTCCCAATAAAGAGGCATAAGAGTTTTGAGAACACAACAGCTTTTGAACAATTTGCTCTTTTCCAAATGTAAACAAAGTGTTTGTGTTTGTGTCGCCTGCTCTGAAACTGCGCTTCTTTTTCTAACAACGCATGAAAACAATCAAATCATTAATTTTCTGATGCCTCTATTTTGCTCTATTTTAGCGATCCTGAACCCCAAACAGCCAAAAGAAAACAAGAGTTTCAACTTTGACTATTCTTACTGGTCACACACCACGGTGAGTTTCACTTCATCACAGCTTTAAATACATGTACTACTAGTCAGAACATTTATCATCTACTCTAGAACAAGCCGCTAATAACTGATACAAAATATTGATCTTCAGACTTAGTTTGGTTTGGTATTTCTTATTTTTTTTTATGTTGTTATTTTGCCAAATGCTGCACCTTACCTCATCTTGTTGAATATTGCACCTTAATATTGCACCTTACACCACCTCAGCTCATCTTATTTAAAAAAAATTCTACATATAGTATATATTGTATAAAACATTTTGCGCTACTTGTACATTTTTGTAAACTTTTGCATCTTATACTATCTCCTATTGTGTATTGCAACTGTTGCACAACAATTTCCCTCGGGATAAATAAAGTTCTATCTTATCTTATCTCATCTCATCGTATCTAAATGTTAGTATTTAACCTCATGGTGGAAGAAAAGTGTTTTCGTTTTTTATGTCTGTTTCTATGTCTAACTTGTCCCTCTCATCTTTCTCTCGTTATTCCCGCTGCCCTGCCCCTCTCTCTGCAGCCTGAGGACATCAACTTTGCGTCCCAGTTGCAGGTGTACAAGGACATCGGAGAGGAGATGCTGCTTCATGCCTTTGAAGGCTACAACGTGTGCATATTTGCGTACGGCCAGACAGGAGCGGGCAAAAGCTACACCATGATGGGACGACAGGAGCAGGACCAGCAAGGAATCATACCTCTGGTAATCCAGAATGCACTGCCGACCAATAATTAAACACAAAATACAATTCTCTTTCATTATGGTGAATAAAAAAGATTTCCAAGATGCAACGAGAATGAAACTCTTTGTTTTGTTTTAGATGTGTGAGGACCTTTTCACCAAGTTCAATGGCAGCAATAACGACAACAGCTTGTCTTACTCTGTGGAGGTGAGTGATGTCCAACCCTACCATACTTTGCATGTATTACCATACTTTTATGTATTATAGTTTCCACATGTTCCACCTTTTTGCAGGCTTTTCTATGCAAAGTCTTTTACAATTTGTCTCAGTCTTGAAACAAATCCCTAAACATCTACTTAATAAAATAAGGTCTGATATTCTGGGGCATACGCTGGATTGCTTTCCTCAGAGCTTAATACTGGCGAAAAATTTAGCGACTCATTCAGACCCAAAAAAAAAAAAAAAAAAGCAAGAAATGTATTCAAATATATTATATTGCAATTGCATGCTGCTCAGAGTAATCTCAGCCCACGGCTCTTCTGCCTACATCACGGGCTCTCCTTCTCCTCTCATTGGCAACACTGCACAGGACACACTGCGTTTTGTTTTCCGTAGCTTTGTGCCGTTAATCGAGCCTTCATTTTCCCGGGAGATGGTACCCGTGGGCAGACAGAATTGCATAGTGAAAGTGAGGCTTATAGGAAACCAATCTAAACACAGATGGTGTTATTATTTTAAAGCCATTACATCGTGCAATCAACATTTACTTTATAATGATAAGTTAAAGCGAAAGACTCGTCTCTATGAACATTAAAAATATTGCAGAGGAGCAACTGGTATTTTTTTATTCTATTGTTGTGTCAGATCTGAAGCAAATTCACTTTTTGAGAAATCTTTTATTGTCCCAGGAGCTGCCAAGCAGTAAGGATAACCGATTTATAACTAACAAATACATTTTACAACACAACCGACTCTGTGCCTCCTCCAGGTGAGTTACATGGAGATCTACTGCGAGCGTGTGCGTGACCTGCTGAATCCCAAAAACAAGGGAAACCTGCGCGTCAGAGAGCACCCTCTGATGGGACCCTACGTTGAAGATCTTTCCAAACTAGCCGTCACCTCCTACAACGACATCCAGGACCTGATGGACTCTGGAAACAAAGCCAGGTAACGGAGCGAGACGGGATGACAGTGACGGACTCCTTAGATTACTACGTGTTATAAAGAATTCATGAGAAGATGCGCAGATGAGGGATGTATGAATACTTTAACTTGTGGCTGGAGCAAATGATGCATGGAGCAGATAATGTATCAGCAATATGCTCCTAACATGACTTTTCAAAACCTTTTTTAGGACTGTGGCTGCTACCAACATGAACGAGACCAGCAGCCGCTCCCACGCCGTCTTCAACATCATCTTCACGCAGAAGAAACACGACATGGATTCGGAGAACACATCAGAAAAGGTATTGACAACAAGCTCAGCTCACGGTCTTACCTCAGGAATCACCCCGTGTGACTGAAAGACATGATGCTTTTCTGCTTCTCAGACAAACAAATCAATAAGAGGAATAGTTTTATTATCCTCGTTTCACCACGGCAGCCTCGGAGTTGCTAGAGAAAGATTTTATTGCCTTTTAGGACCTGAGTGGAGGCCGTGGTGTTGTTATTATCTGATGAACGTGTGTTGTATTGATTGATAACCACATGTAACCCTTTACTGCCAGTTCCCCCGGTGCAGTTTCAGGTGAAATATGTTATCTGAGGATGTTTTTTTATACAGCGCATCTTATTTTGACGTTTTTTTTGTATCATCACAGGTCAGCAAGATCAGCCTGGTGGACCTGGCTGGCAGCGAGAGAGCCGACTCCACCGGAGCTAAAGGAACCAGACTGAAGGTGAGCAGAGGATGTTGTGTCCAAGTTGTTTTTTATAGCAATTCTGCAGTCATGGAGGAGATGGAACCTCATTTTTGAATTATTGTTTTTCCGCAATATTTCAAATTTCAAATGTATGAGTAGATGGACAAATGCTGAATAAGACTGACTTTTATTTGCAGGAAGGAGCAAACATCAACAAATCCCTGACTACACTGGGAAAAGTTATTTCTGCTCTGGCTGAAATAGTATGTTTTTTCACACTTAAAAATATATTGTTATAAATTCTTATTTTATGTTGTGAAAATAACTAATGCTGACATTTCTCTTCCAACTATCAGGACTCTGTACCAAACAAGGTCAGTAATACTAATTGGAAACAAAACATATAGAATATTTATATATAAAAAAAATATATATACATATATATACTGTATATATCTTCCGATTTCAGAGAAAATTGTGTTTATTTTGTGTACAGAACAAGAAAAAGAAGAAGGTTGAGAGTTTCATTCCCTACAGAGATTCAGTTCTGACTTGGCTGCTGAGGGAGAACTTGGGTATGCACACATAATAATAATAATAATAATACTAATAATAATAATAATAAAAAACCTTAGCTTTTACCAAAATAAAATACTTTTATTTTTTCTGCCCGTTTACGTATTGTCTCCCTACTTGTCTTTTTAGGAGGAAACTCTCGTACAGCCATGGTGGCTGCTCTCAGCCCTGCTGATATTAACTATGATGAGACCCTCAGTACCCTCCGGTGAGTAAAATGTCAATAACCTTTTTTAACCTTTTTACAAGATAATTTAATCAGATATTTTCCCCTGGAAATAACATTTTGAAGATTATGTCACATTATGCCACATGTTCAACCTGTAGAAGAAAAGTACTGATTAGATTTTGGAGCATTTTACTGCATATATTTGCAAATTATTAAATAGCTCATGTTGCATTATTTGTGGACATTTTTGCATTTTGCAATGACTGTGTAGCATCTTAACATCTGCATTGTTTTTTCCTCAGCTGTGAAACTTACAGTAGCGTCCTTCTCATCTTAGGCTCATTATGTCATTAGTTGGTCATTGTAATTCAGTATTGAGAGCCTGGGGAATTATGCTTTATAGCTTAGTGGCCTCTTGACATAGATGACCTCCGTCCCTCCAGGTACGCCGATCGTGCCAAGCAGATCCGCTGTAACGCTGTGATCAACGAGGACCCCAACAACCGTCTGGTGCGTGAGCTGAAAGAGGAGGTGGCTCGCCTCAGAGACCTGCTGTTTGCTCAGGGTCTGGGAGACATCATAGAGAGTGAGTGTCGCACCAACACAATGCTCACTCGTAGAAAATGCACTTAAATGTGCATACACACATACACACAAACCTGAATTGAGACCCTGTGTGCAGTTTATTTAACACAAGACAGAGGATGACCGTTTAACTTGGAGTGTGGGTGTCTCTCACACTCATTCTCTTCTCTCCTCTGCCCTATCAGCGTATCGCTGCACCGGCCCCACCATCGCTGGTTTGAAATGTGTGTATAACTCGAGCAAGCCTGCGCTTTGCAACTAATAGAAATAAATCCCGAGCTGTCCTTCCTCCTACACCACACCAGAGACCTAACTAAGAATCCCAAGAGACTATATGTGACACAGAAATATTCTGCAGTTGCTGTATAAAGTTACTCTTTTCTCAAGAATTCTGCAAAATGGCCTCCTTTCCCCCCCCCCCATTAGTTCTGGTTTCCATGGTAATATGTGATTTTCTCTCCCTCATTTAGTCTGGGATGTCCAGCCTCTTAATACTTTCATCCTAAAAACAACATTTTAAATGTGCTTGGATTTTCTTTAACACTGAGAAGCTTTGCTCTGTGATCCTGTAGCCGTTCATAAAGAATCTGAATTTGCCGTTTCTGCAAAAAAAGGGAAAGCAGACAGAGTCGAAGCCAGCTTTGGCATAAAGCTTGTTTTACGAGACTAGTCATCATGGAAGAAAGGGCTTACTGAGAGGACGCCATTTTAGATTGCTGAGGGACTCTTTTCTTTGCATCCTGGTTCTCTGTGTGTGGAGCTGATTAAAGCTACGAGGCAGGTGCTTAGCGGCCTGCGTCTCCGGGAGCTGTGCTGCCAAACAATTCGAAACATTAGGACATGCACAACATTAGAAAACCTCAGGCTGTATTTGGTCTTCATGCACTCTAGTGATGTATATATTTTTGGTTTTATTTCTCATAACATCCTCATGCTTGCGAGCTTGTTGAACGGGTTTTCGTGTATTTCAATGTCGGAGAAAAAAAAGCTCTAGTCTATTTGGCATTTTGTGCTCTATCAGTTTGAGTTGCTCTTTTCTCTCATTCTGCGGTGGCTTTGGTAAGCAATTGACCTCTGCTTCTTTGATACATTATTTGAGCTTTCTCTTCTTTTTTTTTTTTTTTTGTACTCCTCCCTGTTGTTGTCCCTACTTTTTTCCTTTTTATCCGTTCTTCTGCGTGTTTCTCTCAATCCCCGATGTCTCTCTTTCATTACCCGGCGTCTGCTCCGTCCTTCTGTCCTTCCTTTCTTCCTTTCTTCTTTTCTTCCTTGCTCACTTCCATGCAACGCCTCTCTTTCTGGCAGACCTGAGCGATTACAAGAACTTTGTGAATAATCGCCAGGCTGTCAATCAAAGGGGTGATCTCTCCGCAGTGTCCAATGCCATGACAGGAATGAGTCCCTCTCCCTCGCTCTCGGTCCTGTCCAGTCGTGCCGGGTCCATCACCAACCTCCATGATCGCATCTTCAGCCCGGCCAGTGAAGAGGCCATCGAGAGGCTCAAGGTAGGAAGGACGATGCTGAAATTGTTCAGGATGCAGAGATGGGAGGTTAGATATGGGCTTGTGGACAGAAATAAGCCAAACAGGAATAAGAAAATGAAAGAAAAGGCTAAAGAAATATGGTGAAAAGGCTCTTGATGAATCCAAGATTGAGCAAAGTGAATAATTCCAATGTGTATGATTTTTTTTGATATTTCTCTTTATTTTGCCAACAGGAAACTGAGAAAATCATAGCAGAGCTCAATGAGACGTGGGAAGAGAAGCTGCGACGTACTGAGGCCATCCGCATGGAGAGGTTCGTCAAACATATTAACGCATGATTTCTTGGTTTCATAGCGTTCAGTCAGATTATTATCCCCCAATAACTTTACAGTATATTTAACCTAAACCTTATATTAGCTTAGCTTTCTTTTTTGTTTGTTTTTCTCGATAAATTGAGGGGAGGTCTGTTGTATAAGCCCGTGGCTTTTTGACCTCTCCGGACACATTTCTTAGTTTTTATTATCTGGATTGTATGCAGTGTGTGCAAAAAAATAAATAAATAAAAAATAAAGTTTTATTTAATTTAAATCTTTTTACATGGACATGGATATATGAAGTTGTTGGGTTGCCTGATGACTTTGAAACCGTATTTTTAGCCCTCATGTGTAAATGCTTCCTGTAGAGAGGCCCTGCTGGCTGAGATGGGTGTTGCCATGAGAGAAGATGGAGGCACTCTGGGCGTCTTCTCCCCGAAAAAGGTACGATGCTCCTCACTTTTGCACAATAGTTTGATATATTTCCAACATCTGTCCAAACACTAAAACATATTTGTCATTACTTCCCCTTCAGACGCCTCATCTGGTGAACCTGAACGAAGACCCGCTGATGTCAGAGTGTCTGCTGTATTACATCAAAGACGGCATCACCAAGTAACGTTTTCTTTTTCAATTTTGAAATGTAATCCAGATAAATGTGCTGTTTCTGAGAATTTATCTCCAATGACCTCATTTTTCCTCAGGGTTGGCCGTGAAAATGCCAAGACTCGTCAAGACATTGTTCTGAGCGGCCATTTTATCAGAGACGAACACTGCACGTTTAGCAGCACCACGAGCCCTCAGGGAGAAGGTAGGCTCGCTGCTCTCTATTCAGAATGAACGTGTTAAATAAATGTAAATGCATTACATACAAAAAATGAAGACAACCATATTGGATATGGGTTAAGGACTGTTGCAATAATACAATAATCTTCTTGAACAGGCTGTGTCACCCTGGAGCCATGTGAGGGGTCCGAGACGTACGTCAACGGGAAGAGAGTGAGCTCTCCCATTGTTCTCAGATCTGGTACGTGTGGAACTTCACATTACTTTGTTAGAAAAAGGTGTAAAACAAATCAATTGTGCCAAGAGAGTAAACGGGGAAATGTATCGAGAGGAAGAGAAAAGTCTGTGTCGCATTATTATTGCCAAAGTGTTTGTGTGATTGCAACTATTGCACTCTTATACAGCATAGTGCTGCGGAGGACAATTTATTAAAGTGATTATTTTTGGCGTTATATATTGTTGGCAATAAGTGTCTGTTTTATAACCAAATGCATTGCTGTGATTCAACTGAGAATCTTCTGATTGGCTTATCATAATTGAGAACACTGCACGGTATTACTATTATCTTTTGATAAATATACTGTGTTGTACAGAGAATTGTCATGTTACCTTACTGTTCATTATGAACTAACATCAATGTGTTTACTTGGAAAGAGTGTATTTTCACATTTGTTGTGTATTTCCATCTCAAGTTTGGTCTTACACTTCATTTAAAGTGGTATAAAAAAGGCCTTAAAAAGACTAAATGTAACTTGTTTATACACCCTGATTCTGCAATTAATGCCAAAGCATTTGAACTTTTATGTTTTTGTGTGCACTTTTTAGGGAACCGAATCATCATGGGAAAGAGCCACGTGTTCCGCTTCAACGACCCGGAGCAGGCTCGTCTGGAGCGAGAGAGGACGCCGTGCGCGGAGACGCCGGTGGAGCCCGTCGACTGGGCCTTCGCTCAGAGAGAGCTGCTGGAGAAACAAGGCATCGACATGAAGCAGGAGATGGAGCAGAGGTGTGTGGAGAATACGTTATTATTTATTTACATTTAATGATCTCACTTTTCTGACGTATAGATATGAATCCCTTTCAGGCTTCAGGAGCTCGAAGATCAATACCGCAAAGAACGAGAAGAAGCCAGTAACCTGTTGGAACAGCAGAGGCTGGTGAGTGCACAGTAATATAGTCATTTACCTTCTAAAGTGCCAGAAAAAACCCAGATCAAATGTGTATTTATTGCATACAGGATCAATATCATATGTTTTCTTTCAGGACTACGAGAGTAAACTGGAGGCTCTTCAGAAACAAGTGGACTCTCGCTACCTGGAGTCTCCTGAGGAAGAGGAGGAGCCTGAAGAGGAAGGTGATACTGTCGCTTTCTGTGACTCATCAAAACAGTCATTGCTGAATCAGGCTTTTATTTGGTCAAAATGTGCTCACATATCATGTGTCTTGCCCCTTCAGTGCCGTGGACGCCACGTGAGACCGAGTTGGCTCTGTGGGCTTTCAGGAAGTGGCGTTTCTACCAGTTCACCTCTCTCAGGGATCTGCTCTGGGGCAACGCCATCTTCCTCAAAGAGGCCAATGCCATCAGTGTGGAGCTGAAGAAAAAGGTGGGATGTCTGTTACTGTAAAACATGTCCTTCTTCAGCACTGTGGGATATCATATGTCATGTGTTATGTGTCATTATTTATGCTTTTTTTTTTGTTTTGTTGTTGTAAACAAAAGACAGATTTTTCTAAATCTACCTCCATATAAAGTTGTTTTTGTCAAATTTGGCTTTTGTTGTTGCCTCCAAAATCATAATACCCTTCTTGCACTTGTTGAGAATAATAATTTTTCAAAGCCTGAGTGTGACTTGACAATTTGACATCATTTTAATGAGATGCTGGTGTTCGAAGAGTTTGCTCTTCAGTCCAGACTGGAGGCAGAATGCATATTATTAAATGTCTGTCAGTGGCCTTTCTCCACAATGATTAAGCCCAGTGAGTCATCACAATATATTACACAGTGCTGCATATTGAATGTAAGCTCTGTCCAGCCATCCATTTAATAAAGGTGTATATGATGAAGTATTTTTTTGACCAAAATGAAACTTCACTGCGTCAAGTCTCACCCCGTTTTTGATTTTAATAAGCAGAACATTGAACTCGTACTTGAATAATAAATATTGCAGCTAAGAAACCCTTCAGATGTTGTGCAACAGTAGAAACATCTGTCTTTAATCTGTGTTACTTGTAGAAATGTTTGATGAAATCAAATGTTACCGTATCAATCCTCTTCTTTGTTGTGGTGATAGAAGGTTTTACATTGGCACCCTTGTGTTGTGTTATATTTTCAATTCTCTGCTGCTGAAATGATGTATAAAAAAAAGTGAAATCCTCATTTAACACTGCAGATACAATGCAGGAGGATATAAACCAGCAATCCTTCATGTTTTATGTCTCGCGTCGTCCACAGGTGCAGTTCCAGTTCGTCTTGTTGACAGACACTCTCTACTCTCCCCTGCCGCCCGACCTGCTGCCCGCCAGTGTGGCCAAAGAGAGGGAGAAACGACCTTTTCCCCGAACCATCGTCGCCGTCGAAGTACAAGATCAAAAGAACGGAGCCACACATTACTGGACTCTGGAGAAACTCAGGTACAGTGGTTTTGTCCTAAACAAGTAAATACAAGGCTTAAAGCTGATGCCTTGTTCAGGGTCAGGGTCTATGTAATCACCTATAAAACCATGGAAATGTGTTTTCATCTGATGCTGATTTAAAAATGTAAAATATAATACACACAAACTAAAAAAATTAACCATGGATATGGATACATGCAAAAAAGGAATATATTCCATGTAAGCTTTAAAAGAACCACACTCACACTAACTGTTCTCTAACAATACCTTTAATCTACTACAATATGTGTTTTTATTCTAGCTTCGTTTTTAGATAGGCAGGCCCTTAGTAAGGTTGTTTTCTTTTCATGCTGCCCCCTGCAGGCAGAGGCTGGACCTGATGAGGGAGATGTACGACCGTGCTGCGGAGCTCCCCAGCAGTGCTGTAGAGGACTGCGACCACGCTCTGACCGGAGGCGACCCCTTCTACGACCGCTTCCCCTGGTTCCGTCTGGTCGGCAGGTGCGTCACTTCCCTCCCTCCTGGAAGCAGTATTGATTTTAAAACTCTGCGCTTTCTTTTATTGCTCAATAAATGCTTGTTAAAAACTGAAATCCCCTCATCACTTCCTTCCTTCTCCTCAGGGCTTTTGTGTACCTGAGTAACCTGCTGTACCCGGTGCCCCTGGTGCATCGCGTGGCCATCGTCAGTGAGAAAGGAGAGGTGAAAGGCTTCCTCAGAGTGGCTGTGCAGGCCATCTCGGGTACGGATACAGGTTGAGTTGTCTTTCCACAGTCAGGTGCTGTTGGATATGCCCTTGTAGCAGTGTTCATTTTGTCAGACAATTTGTTTTCCTGTGTCAAACGTCCTCGTGAGTTTTTATCGTATCTAGTCATCCTCATCCTGTTTTTTATCAGTCAAGTTTTAGTTGACTTCCGTCTTTTTTAGTCAGTGTCATCAGATTATATTGAACAATTCAGTCGATCTAGTCGAGTCATTGCCTCGTTTCTTTTCCCAAGCCCTGTTGTCATTGTTAACTTTAGGATACTCCTGACTGGGCTCATTGTGATGAATAAAAAAAAAAAAAAAAAAAAAAAAAAAAAAAACTGTTTTGTCTCCTATTTTTTTGGAGATTTTGGAAATGTTTTTATTTTTCATAAAGCATTTTATTCTTGTGTTTTTTTTTTTTTGTCAACAATATTCCATGTTGATATAGTCACAGTTAGTGTTAAATGACGTCGGTGCCGTCTCGTCAAAAAAGGTTGTTGACGAACATTATTCATAGTTTTCGTTATGAAATTAGCACTACATTGTAGCTGCTCTTTTTGTATTTTGTATTCAGTAAATGACTCTTGGTTTCCCTTCAGCTGATGAGGAGGCCCCTGACTATGGCTCTGGTGTGAGGCAGTCAGGCACTGCCAAGATCTCCTTTGAAGACAAACAGTTTGAGAAGGTACTGACTGGCTCGTTCTGGTGTTCTCTGAATGTGTCTTCCACAACCAATACATGTCTCCTGCTTTTGAATGTTAATGTTTGGTGTAAATGATACCCACTGTTTTCTGTCTTCTCCCAGTTCCAGACTGAGTCGTGTCCTGGCAGTCTCTCTCACTCCAACACCTCCCAGGAGGAGCTGCGGATCGTGGAGGGAGAAGGACAGAGTGCGGAGATAGGGATCTCTGCAGATGAAGTCAACAACAACACCTGTCCAGGTGCGGTAAAAACATGTTGAGGCACTGAAAATCATTCTAGCCCAATAGTCTCGGTTAAATCACCACATATTAATATATTCACCCAGCTAATGTTTATGGTACACCGTTCTTAAATGAATTAGGAACATTTCTGAACACATCCGTGTTTCTGTGTCTCTTCCTCTGTTCCATGTAGACATCATGGAGGCTCCCTGCAGCCCGGTAAAGAGTTCAGGTCTGGGTCTGGATCTCCCTCTGGACCTCTCCCCGGAGAAAGTTCTGTCCCACCTGAAGATCGGCAGCACCTTCACCTTCAGAGTCACCGTCTTACAGGCCTCCAGCATCTCAGCCGAGTACGCCGACATCTTCTGCCAGTTCAAGTGAGTTTGAAGCACTTCTCCTCCTCCAAGGTCCTGTAAATAATATCATATATCTGCTGCACACTTCTTATTGAATGTCTCTTGTCTTTGTCAGAAAGCTCTCTCTTTTTATTTTTTTTTTTTTTTTTTTGTGGAAGGTGTAATAAATGCATAAATATGCAACACAAATGCAAATCACTTTTTACAGCTTCATCCACCGCCATGACGAAGCTTTCTCCACTGAGCCGCTCAAGAACACGGGCAGAGGACCTCCGCTGGGCTTCTACCATGTTCAAAATGTAAACAGTCAACAGCACATTCAGACCTATTATTAAAACATATGACTGATTACAAACGGTTGTCTTAATGAGTTGCATGTTCCCCTCGTCTCTGTCAGATCACAGTCGAGGTGACAAAGTCCTTTGTCGAGTACATCAAGACTCAGCCCATCGTCTTCGAGGTGTTCGGTCACTATCAGAAACAGCCCTTCCCTCCGCTCTGCAAAGACCTCATCAGGTCGGGAAGACATTCGACCTTGAATTTCCACCAGCTGATGACTAATTGTGACCTGATAGTTAGAGATGTAAAGAAAGTTTCCTCATGTTTGGTTTCTTTGTCTTTTCTTTTAGTCCACTGAGACCCTCCAGGAGGCAGTTCCCCAGGGTGATGCCCTTATCTAAACCAGGTTAGCGGTGTTTAAAAAGTTGTTATTTATTAATGATATGATCTCTGCAACTTGCTGCCTCCATTTGATATTCCCTTGAATTCAGTTTAGTGCAGTCCTGTTGACTCAGCTTCACATTTGAATCTGTTCTCCCCTCATTCCTCCAGTGCCGGCCACAAAGCTCAGCACTCTGACTCGCTCCACCGCGGGACCGTGTCACGCCAAATACGACCTCATGGTCTTCTTTGAGATCTGTGAGCTGGAAGCTAACGGAGAGTGAGTCGCGTCTTTATGGCTTCCACTTTAATACCATAAAGCAAAGAACACTGTATGCAGAAAGAATATTGCAGTAAATATAATTACCTCAGTTCAAGATCTGAATATTAAACATTTAATGTTTTGATTATCTGCCTTTCTCTAGCTACATCCCAGCTGTTGTTGACCACAGAAGTGGGATGCCCTGCCACGGCACGTTCCTCTTACATCAGGTCTGACATGTCACACCATCATGTTTCCCAATTACATATTTAGATATTTGCTGTTCAATATCATTAGATGATATAGCTTTTGATAAATTGCTTTCCAGGTTTTCTTATTCCTGTATCTATTATTTGAACATCTGAGAGAGAACTTGCACTAACAGGAGTAATAAAGTTTAAAAACCTGCAATGCATTCACCAGAATCAGCAAACCCAATCCAATCAGCTCTTTTCTCAAAGCCTGGAATATTTTTTTGTCTTCACCACTTGAACTCCAGTAACAAACTGGTTGATCTTCTCTCGACTCCACAGGGCATCCAGAGGAGGATCACAGTCACCATCGCTCATGAAACAGGAAATGATATTGAGTGGAAAGAGGTGAAGGAGCTGGTTATTGGTGAGTGTTCAGGACAATTCAAAAACGTCTTTGGTCAAGTGGGAAGAAATCTTTAAAAGTACAGTTTCTCTCACCGACTTGTTTGACTTCAGGTCGTATTCGAAACACACCAGAGGCTGACGAGACCATCATAGACCCCAACATCCTTTCCCTCAACATCCTGTCTTCTGGATACTTTTGGCCAAAACACAATGACAAGTATACAATTTATACTGATTTTTTTTTAATCACTGAATGTTTTTTTTGTATTTATTGTTACTGTTTATTGTTTTATCTATTTATTGTCCCTTTCTGTGTAATTTTCTACAACAGTTTCCAACAAACCTAAATCTTCTATTTTTGACATTGCTTCAACATGACTTTTATAACCAAATATTATTTGGCATTTTTGAGTTTGCATGGATCAGTATGGTTTGCTGAGTTTGGACTTTTAACAGCTGCAGTTAAAAGTTTCTAACTCGTTTCCTGTTTCTCTTTATCTTTTGCTAACACCAGCGTCTCCTTGGGGGTTGATCATAGGTATAAATGACAATCATTTTTTATCTTTTTATGACTTATTATTTATAAAATAACAAAATTTGCTCTCGGGCTTTTTATGAGGTTGACACTTTTCTTTTAAAAATCCTTTAGATAGATGACTAGATAAATTTTTTTTCACACTGCAGAACTTTCTACCGATTTGAGGCGGCATGGGACAGCTCCATGCACAACTCTCTGCTTCTGAACAGAGTCACTCCCTATGGGGAGAAGATCTACATCACCCTCTCTGCTTATTTAGAGGTACTATGTTTTACTGAATCTGTTCCTTGTAGATGAAGACAGTCTGTCAATAGTGAGAATAAAATACTTGTTTAAAACCAAGAACATTTCAGCCAAATTATAACCAGACTCTTCTGATTCTGATTTGTTGTTGTCCGATATATTTGAACTAGATGGAGAACTGCACTCAGCCGACAGTGATCACCAAAGATTTCTGCATGGTGTTTTATTCCCGTGACGCGAAGCTGCCGGCCTCTCGCTCCATCAGAAACCTCTTCAGCACTGGCTGCCTCCGGCCCTCTGAGAGGTAGAGATTTATGGATTCAGTCTGAATCTTACACTGATTATGGATTTTATAACCTCTTAATCTAACAAATGTGTTCAATAGAATTGGTAGTTAAATTCATTTTATATGTCTCTTTCTCAGTAACCGTGTCACTGGAGTGTATGAAGTCACCCTCTGCCATGTGGCGGACAATGGAAGTCCAGGTGGGAAGAAAATATTAATAAAATAACAAAAGCCTTTCCGTTTGTATTTTGATCTACAGCACTTACAGAACATCTTCTTCTTCCTCCTCAGGCATGCAGCGTCGTCGCAGGCGTGTGCTGGACACCTCGGTGGCGTACGTCCGAGGAGAGGAGAACCTGGCTGGATGGAGGCCTCGCAGCGACAGCCTCATCCTGGATCACCAGTGGGAGCTGGAGAAACTCAGTTTATTGCAGGAGGTCAGTTTTTTTATTGATAGAGAACTTTTTATACAAGAGTTGTAGCTCAAAGTCTTTTTAAAAAAAAAAAAAAAGTGCAAATAAACAATACAATTAGACATTTAAAAGACATAGATGATATAATGTATATAAGTAAAAGTAAAAAACAAAAAAACAGAAACCATTAGGAAAAATAAAAAAAAAAGAATTGGTAAAAAAAAAAAAAAAGAAGAAGAATGACAATAATTATAAGCCAAATTGAATAAATAGATTACAAGTTGTTTAAAAATGATGATGACATAACTCCCCTTTCGAATCTCCCCAACCTTGTGAACGTCTGTTCCCACCAGGTGTTGTAGGTATAAAATGAAGGATGACTCTGCAGCTGCACCACCTAACATCAAATGTACTATATACAGAAACTGAACTTGATAGATACCTCAGAGGGAATATGAAATTTAATAAAACTTTAATATTTAAATTACAAAATTGGGAACGAAGAAAAAACAAGTGAACCATTGGTGTGTTCATGTAGTCTCAACTAAGGAGAACATTTGTGGATCATCTTCTGTGCAGCCCACACAAGGTCACAGCCGTTGAAGTTTCTATGTGCTTGTGTTTAAGGTGGAGAAGACCAGGCACTACCTGCTCCTGAGGGAGAAGCTCGAGGCGACTCTGCTGGCAGGACAAGATGCGCTCTACAAGAGCAGCGACATCAGCGATTTTGCAAAGAGTCCTGTTCTCAGCCACAGCCCCGGCAGCAGCCCTGCCCTCGACAGCCCCAACCAGAGGCAGAGGGAGCTGGCTGCCAAGGTGACCGCTGGTCCCTGAGGCCTCCAGAAACTTTCCTTTTTTAAATTGTTTTGATCAGATACAGATTTTATTCAACATCATCTGTCTTTCTCTTATTTTCTCTCCAGTGTCTGCGTCTGCTGATGCACACCTTCAACAGGGAGTACAGCCAGGTGAGCAGCAGTGCCAGTGAGAGCAAGGTGAGCCCCAGCCTAGGCCCTCTAACCCGGCCCGATAATCCTTCTGAACCTTTACCGTCACACAGCATTTAAGCCCCGCACTTCACCCACTCACTGACGTTTTTTTTCATTCATAATTTCTTTCTGCACAGATTCCTGTCTTTTATTAAATTTCTTTCTTCCTTATCCCATCTATCTTCATATCACTCTGTTGTCTTAACCTTATGTCTTTATAGAGTGCTGCAGGGATGGCATTTTTTTGTAGGCTAACTCAGGAGTTAGCATCCCCCTAGTTCCCTCGACAAAAAGCCAATGGGATTTTTCCACTGGATTTTGGATAATTGCAGAAAATAAGCAAGCTCTGTAGCAAAAAAAAAAGTTTATGATACTCACACGTTTTGTTCAGCAAGATAATCTTCACAAATGAACACCACTTTTTTTAAGCGTGAAGGTATTCGCCAGAAGTTAGCGGCTAACGTTAGGCTATAAACTAACTACACCATGTTCGCGTTACTTCAACGTCAACACCACTGAATATCTGGGTTTCCCCGTGGTCGTGTGATTATGTTTAATGTCCCCGACAACCTCTATCGTCTCATTTAGCCACTTGTTAGCAACCGCATTTTGTAAAGGTTTCAAAATTCACGAGTGGGGTATTTACTGACGTATTTTATGTCGTAGAACAAAACGTTAAAATCCCTTAAGCTTGAGTTAACCATCATTTATTTCAGGCATCTAATCGAAAACACATAAATAAAAACCCATGCAAACTCATTCCTGCAGCACTCTATAACCACTCAGTAGACCAGGGTTCAATATTAATTATAAGTCATTTTTCGAGTTTGTTTGAAACAGCTTGATGAAGTCAAATAAGAAACTTTTTCTTTCAGGATAATATTGACATCTCTTTATTCCAAAAGTCATATATCCATATTTCATACCTTAATTTAGGGTTCCCCTCCTCCTCATCCCTCACTGTCCTCCCTCTTTAGACCCTGCGAGGCTTCCACTTACCCGATGTTACTCCTGCATGTCCTCTTTAACTTGTTAACCAGCGAGGGGCTCTTAGATAATGAGGATTAAAAATGGTACAGAGATGGTTCTACAGTACGTTGCTAGAAAATGACAAATATTCTGATTGAATTGTTTTCTGAATGCATGTCTGTGTTGTCCGTGCTTAATTGTTTGCTGGTATGTCTGCATCTGTACTTGTCCCTCTTGTCGTGTGTGTGTGTGTGTGCGTGCTTCTCCATGCATGATTTGTTGTGAATGTGTTTCTGTGTGTGGCTGTGTTTGTTTTAGCTTTCCGAGATGTCTGCGTCACTAATGAGAGACTCCTCCTCGTCTGGACTGAGCACGCTCACTCCGTCCTCTACCTGCCCCTCACTGGTCGAGGGGAATTATGACATTAGGTACGGAACCACACGCTGCTACTCGTCATGGACAGTTTGATGGTCTGTCAGGTTTTAGATACTTTGCTCCACTGCGCCTCAGAGATATTGTGTTTCAACTCCAAGAACATTTAGCACCAGTTATAATCAAGTGATAACGAATAATCCGCAAATGTATTTTCATTACAGTGACTTTTTTGGTGTTACAGAAGATGGCTTTGCACCAAAATACATCATTTTAGTTTCCATTTATCAAAAGAAATAACATTGTTGTTGCTGCCTGTTGTTTATTTTCTTAGGAAGAGTAGGATACCCTTATAGGTGTTTCAAATATACTCTTTATATGCTAAATGTGTCACATATTATTGGAATATTATTGCTAATGCAATAACATGCAAGCAGTATTTTACTGTTGCAGCAGGGTCAACGTGGAGCCGAGTGTTACTACTTTTGATGTTACTGGGTAGTTTAATCTCTGACAAATGATCATATTTTATAAAAATGTTTGTGTTTTGTTTTAAAAATACAGCTGTCAAATGAATGAAGCACAGTATGTAGTGGAAGTTTAAAATAATATAAAATTAAAATACTAAACTAAAGTACAAGATCAGTCTCATTCCTAAGACATTGTAAAATGAGAATTTAAAAATGTGTTTTTTGTAGTGAATTAAGAAAAAGAGTTATTAAGATTTTACAGCCCGATACAAAGTGCTTTGCAATAGTTGAACTATGTTCCTTTTTTCACATTATGAACATGTTGTTTGTGTTGTGTAGACACACTGATCCCAGTTCAGGAGCTTCCACTCCAGATCTGGACCCGTACAGCCCGGTGGACAGGAAGAAGGCTCTCAGAGGATGCACCTTTGTTCCTGACATACAGGAGATTCGTGTCAGGTCAGACCACACGCACAATACTTGATCTTGAGTCGCTGTGGATAAAGTTAACATTTATTTGTGAACTGCAAACATTTGGAGAACAAGCATCATTTAATAAAGGTTGCAGTGAAGATGTATCCATTTTGTTTTAACATATGTATTTATGTCATCATCTGCAGCCCTATTGTGTCAAAGAAGGGTTACCTGCACTTCTTGGAGCCGCACACCAGCGGCTGGGTGAAGCGGTACGTGGTGGTGCGCAGGCCCTACGTCTACCTGTACCGCAGCGAGAGGGACAGCGTGGAGAGAGCTGTCATCAACCTGTCGTCTGCGAAGGTGGAATACAGTGAAGACAAACAGACCTTACTGCGGGTACGACCGAGCTTCAGCTCAATAGTATCACTGATTTTTAGATAAATAAATAAAAAAAGTAGCGCAGTGAACCCGAATTAATTGATGTAATCTCATGTCTCCAGACTCCCAACACGTTTACTGTGTGCACTGAGCATCGTGGGATTCTGCTGCAGGCCACCAATGACAAAGAGATGCACGACTGGCTGTACGCTTTTAACCCTCTGTTAGCCGGCACCATCAGGTGAGTGGTGGGGAGACTGCTAAGGGAAAAGCCACACAACCCTTATAAAAAACAGCTTTTAGAAACACAGATCAGCCCATTCATGTTAGTCTTACACATTTGAAATATAACTGTGATAACTGTGTGACTGTTCTATGTAATTTGGTACTTATTACTGGGAAAATGCAGATAGTGTTAAATTGTTAATCATTTAACATAACCCAGAACAGCGGTTCCCAAACTTATTGGCTTGCACTTTAATCAGAATCTGATTTTTTTTTTTTTTTATCCGCTTGTTTCATTTGAAGGACTTTTTGGAGGCCTCAAGAGGTGAACATTTCTTCACAAAAACAAACGCAAACTCAAAAACATTAAGCAAAAGTATCTGGTGACCCCTCAAATTCTTCTTCTCTTCTCTTCTTGAGGCATCCCGACCCCCAGACTTTAGGCTGTCCCAAAATATTGAAATCAATCTCAGCCTGTAACTTCTTTACACAATATTTACAAGGTACTGTGTCCCGTTAGTCTTACTTGCTCTTTTTTTCGCTCTCCTCTCCTCAGGTCAAAGCTCTCCCGGAGAAAGTCGGTCCAGTCGGCCCCGTCTGCTCTGAGGATGTGAGAGGTGAACTGGCCGGTGGAAAACAACAAACAAACAAAACAATACAATCCAAAAGCTCCACTCAGCATCCTGCTCTAATGAACATACACCATATAAACAAACTTATACATAAAACCACTTAAATAACGTATACGACGACCGTCCCAGTCCCAAACATCACTCGATCCCTCATCCTGAAACCCAACAAAACTGTCGCCAACTCAAACCCTGCATGATGTGCTCCCACCTGACCTTTAGAAGAAACCTAAGACAAACTAATCACCCAAACCCGTAAATAAACGTACCTCTGCTGGGCATTGGGACGAGTTTTGATTAGCTTTCATGTAGAAACCTGTCATCCGTGAGGCCACCAGTTCCCTGTAGAGAGTTAGTAAATGGTCAGTCCCTCCTTCATTCATTATGACAATAATCCCTGTTTTAAATCCGCCATTCATGTATTTCTTATAAACGTCATCAGGTGAAGGGGGAAATTGCAAACATCCAACCGGATGTTGGTCTTGTAGAAGTGTGTTAAGTGCAGGGATGATCGCTCCACATATATCCGTCATATTCTGTACATTACCTCAGTTTGGACTGGTTTGGTGTTCTCCAGCGTAGAGATTTATTTCACTGCAGAGGTTTTAGATTGTCATTTTAACATTGAAGTAGCATGTGGGATTTGTTAGGACAAAAGGGTACGTTTTTGTTCCTGTGTTGTTGTTTTTTTTTAACTGATTCCATGAAAACTGAGTTTGTTGGCTAGATTAAGGCAAAATAATCCATCATCAGGAGAGATAACTCATGTCCTTGCCTTGTTCTCGTTATGTGCTTCTTCTTCTTTTTTTTTTTTAAAGGAATAATCCTTTTGTGCATATAGAACTATGAAGTATAATGTTATTTATTGTTGCTATTGTAGGTTTTCTGCACTGTTATTTATTTGTGACAGGACCACTGACCAGTTTTGTTGCATGGCACTTTATTGTCTTTTAATGAGTTAATGTATTGTATCATTTTCTCAGTTGTTTTAACCAAAGCATTATTTTCTTGTTTTAAATTGTTTCAGATAGTTGCCCAGTGTGCTGCTTTGTTAGCAGAAATTTAGAACATAAAATAAATAGTTAGAAATTTTGGGAAAAATTTTGCCAAGAGTTAGATTAGAAGATTGATACAGTTAATATGAAGTGTAACTATTGGCAAGAAAGCAAATAAGCACATTTCCCCAAAATGTTGAACTACTTATTTAAACTCATCAACTATACCTAAATTACCCTAAGATGTTTTACATGCTAAACACACCAGTATGTATGAATAGGTAGTTTAACTTTAATCAAATAAGCACTTATTCTGTCTGTTATGGGCCAGCAGATTGAATAAGTTTACTATTTAAGTCTCCTCTAGTAGCTAAATGGAAAGTTGTAATCGACGATGGACCTGTAATCTGTTGAAGGCCGTTGCTTCGAGTGGGCAGGAGCGTTGTCCATGCACCAGATAGTGCCTCCCTTTCTTCACCTGTTTTTCTTCTTTCCCTCCTTCATCGTTGTCTTTCACCTCAACACTAAAGTTAGAGTTACATGTGTCCAAGATTGAGCTTTTATGTAGAGTAAAAGTAGATGCTGTGAATCGTTTTTTTTTTAATTGTTTTTTTTTATATTCATGATCTATGTCAATGTTTTGGAGAGTGAATATAATCAATGACGCTATATAGTATGTTGGTATAGCCTGTAACAGTACAGCGTGTATCTCATTATCATTAACTGTAAATTTTGCATTTAAAAGCAATCCCCCCCCCCCCCCCTCTTAGCTTTTGTACTGTAGCTGCTAGATATTTGACAGCTTAATGCTTTAGTCAGAAACCAGTACAGTATGATTAGCTCGGTGTTGTTATGACTTTTATGTCCAGGGATGATTTCTAGTCACTTTTACTGTCTGTATGTTTTTAAAAAAAAAATTTTTTTTTATACCAAGATGACCCCAAATGTTGGTTTGAGATCGATATTATAAGTGGAATGAAAAAGGTAACAAAAAAATACTTGGACATGGACATTATTCTCAATTTCTATTGTATTATTTGCATTTAAAGGGATATTATCCACATATGTTTTCACCTTCTTTTGTAAATCTCTATCAAAGACATGGTCAGCCAACCATTTCGTCTTTCCCCTTTTCCTCTTGTTCCTTCTTTGACTAGTTATGATAAATATTTTGTTGAACCTGACTTATAAACAGATAACAGAAAGTTTTCAGGACTCTGTACGCCACAGGCCAACCAACCTGCTGAGCAATGCAGTACTGCAATACTTAAAAACTCTGTACAAAATCTGAGTAATGAAAGGTTATATTTCACATTTTACTTTAGGTTTGTAGCTACTTGTGGCTGCTTTGATTTTGAAAATAATATCCTGTCTGCAAGCAATTAAATGGGATTACGTCATTTATTTCTGGGTCATTTTGGTATAATCAACTTTATTTGTATTATAAAATGCTTAAAGATATATATATACTGTATGTTGTCTGCTGGAACAGAAGACAAATGAAACGTTTTATTTATAAAGTTTAGAAGGATGGATTATGTTCTTAAAGTATATTGCGCTCATGCACAAGGCATCTTTATTTAATATGATTTCGTATGATGATGTTTTAGGAATGTATGGAAAATACTGGTTTGTGTTTGAAAAAAGATATTTGGACCATATCCTGAAGGGAGAAGATTAGATTCTGAAACTGTGCCATGTTTGCTTCAGCAATCAAACCACCAACAACACTGCACCAAATTGCATTGATTTCTTTTATTTTTTATGTGCAACTGGCAGATGACTTGCAATGCTTCCAGCCCTAATAGTTCAAGGATATCATGTTTTAAAAAAAAACAAAACACTTTGTGAGACAGTTTTAGTGCACTGGCCAATAATTGTTGAGAGGTAAATGAGTTGATTAATTTATATTTGGCTGCTTTTTAACTGTCATAGCTCTGGATCGAAGCATGCAGGTCCACTTATCTTCTGCTGTATTCTGTCCCTCTCTCCTGCCTTACCGCTTGCTAATGACAACAGCTTTCCCCCCTAAAGTGCTGCTCGTAAAGTATTGTCATTCATGATCCTTGTATGACTAACTGGAAACCTTCCTTTCGGCTCTGTCTTGTATATAAATGGAGATTTTTCTGTTTTGGGTCTCGTCACACAGATGATATTAACTCTCTCTTCCTCTGTATACCATGATGAATAAGAATAACTGGCCTGCTGCTTCGTCAAGCGTCACACCAGAGTTGAGAGTGCTGATCAGGGATCAGTTTTGCACATTTCAGCTCAGTGTGGGTGAGGTGGCGATCGTGGACCGAGGAGATGATCCCAGGTTTGCCACTCTTGCTCTGAGCTGCCTGACAGAAGCAGAAACGGGTCTCAGCCTGTGATGAAGTCTTAATCTCAGTGCTCACGTTTAGCTTTTGAGTGTTCTGGAGTTCTTTCTCATGTCTGTGGACACGTAACAAAAGTTGTCAAGAAAAAAATACGGTGAATAAAATAAATGAGTGTTGAAACTTATGCAACATCTGAGTGTGATGCGTTTGTTTGTTGCTTTTATCAATGTTTGTTGTTCACATTTATCCTTACACAGTATGCGAGACCTCATATGATGGTTGATGGACAATTAGAAGGACTGCTGTTGAATTATATTGTCCAAATGACCCACCAAACTGCAGCTATACCATGACGGCTCCAAGAAAAAGGCTACAATACAGAAATATATTACAGGCTGTAAGTGTCGGTCATATCTCTCAAAGGTAAGTAATACAAATAACCACAGTATGACTATTCTATTTTCCAATAGAAAGTTTAAACCGTCAAATTTCATTTTCGTATTAGTTTGTCTGTGCAATGTGAAAAATGGGATGACTTTTTCCAAGACAGAATTATGACAATCAGTATTGGAATGTATTTAATTCCTGAATACAATCTTGATCCTGCGTTTGTTTCTACCTTTCTATGAGTAAACATGACTGTCCATAAGCAACCGGTAGATTAACATGTTGGTTTTTTTCAGAAGGTTATGTGCCAGATTAACCAGCGACCAAGAAATAGTCCAATATCAGACACAACGTACTTTTATGTCTTAAAACGCATCTTTAAATATTCCGTTCTCCTTTTTAGAACAGCCTTTTGTCACTTAAATACGAATAGTACAAACGTAATTTTACAGGCAGAGGCAGAAAAAACCTGGTGTATTTACCCTGACTTGGTGTGACATCTGTGCAGCACATTATGTTTCCTGGTTGACACGTGATAAGGTCTAGTGTAAAAAGTTGATCCTGCTCTGCCCAATCTCATCAGGTTAAACATGTAAAGACTTGCACATAGCACAGTGTTCTTTCTGATGGAACAACCTATAATAAAGATAACATAACATAATGCTTTTCTCATGTCTGTTGCGTAACAGTTTGTACTTTTGCTCAGGGTGAACACATGTGCACGCCTGTGTGAGACTGTTCTTCTGCGTTTCTGCAGCCCTCCATTATTGATTATGTACTCACCATGTGCTCAGCTGCTGCAGCCAGGCCAGTCTAACTAATCCCCCTTATAACGGGCAGAAATACTGGAGTCCACACAAAGGCTGCGTGAGCTCAGGCACTGAGGTTACAATGAATGAACAATAAGTTAGGTAAGATATCTGTAGGTCTTTTGTATGTAATGAATGTTAAATCTTTAATCATGCCCTCGACATGTTTGCACTGTACAGCAGGTGAAGAGCTATGCAGGGAGCTTAACACACTTGCAATAAAGGTTGAATACCTTTGCCTTTAAGGTTGCCTTTAAAATGTTCCCTGGAAGCACTTGCATTACACTACAAATTCAATTATAGTGAATTAGAAAATACTAAAATACCAGAAAGAGTTCATCCAGCATGTTTTATGTAAATAAAAAGGTGCAGTCAGCAATTCTAATCCAATACACTTTTCTTTTTTTTTTTTTCAATTTGAGCAAATATCTCTTCACGGTCCAGTAGCTGTTCGATCTGTGTGTGCGCTGACAAATACACATAGTTCAAACACAGCCCTGGCTCTGTAATGGGAAACAAACACAGTGGAACGGACCGAGCCGCACAACTAGTTCAGCCAATCAGCAACGGTGGGCGTCCGTGCTTCTGCACAGGGGAAAGGCCGTGATGTATACAGACAAAGGCAGTGAGAGTAAACGGGACAGGTAAATCTGGAGGGGGGTATTTGTTTGGGCGTTGAGTTCAAATATCAACAATATTTCTCCAGCATTGCAGACTCCAACATTATACAGTAACAAGGAAACTGGGTTCATAAAAGTACAGACTAGCTTACATCCATCACTCGTGCGTCTCACGGAAGATGCATTTTTATTAAATGTAGCAATCCACTCGGAGTCTGTGAGGTTATTTTTGTCGTGTTTAGTGAATCTGCGTAGACAGCAGTCTGTCTGTGAGCTCGCCGCTTTCACTACAGGCACATTCCCCTCGCTCACTACGGTGGGCAGGGAAATAAAAAGCATTGAATCAATACAAACACTGTTTCTTTCTTCCCATGGAGCCGACATGAAAACTATTTTGGTTCAGTAAAACATTCTGCTGTTAGTCAGCCTGGTGAAGGCAGGTTAGCCAGGCCGATGGGGATTCACAGTTACTGTCAAATTAGTTGGATTGTCTCTCATGCCAGGAAAAAACGTACTGAAACAAAGATGAGTGAAAGATCAACATTAAGTCCACGTAACAGGTGCAGTACAGTAATTAATCTCTCAAACATACAAATACATACAGTGTAGTCCCCCCCACCCTTGGCCTGCTTTACATTAATGCTCCAACAAGGAGGAGATAAAGGATGTGTCAATATTTTCCTTGCCAAGAATCTGACAAAACGGTTGATTTATCAACGTTATTATCTTAAGCGTTATAGAACTGTGCCAGTAGGGGTTGTTATAGCAACGTGTTCAACTGAAACCAACCGCTGGTGGCGGAATAATTAATAATATATAATAATTAATATACTTACACAAAAATACAAAACTCCGTATTGCTCCAAAACCAAATGTGTGAGTGACAAGAAGTCAATAACTCGGCTGCAGCCGTGGATATTGACTTTCATCTCGTGTGAGAAAATGTGAACATGTGAGGAGGTGTTCATGCGCACGCACACACACACACACACACACACACACACACACACACACACACACACACACACACACACACACACACACACACACACACACACACACACACACACACACACACACACACACACACACCTGCCCCACCGGCCTACAGTATGTTGTCTCCTACATACATTCACAG
>CALSCE010009779.1:7260602-7272467 GCA_943593645.1 Bovichtus variegatus | reverse complement strand
CCTGCCCCACCGGCCTACAGTATGTTGTCTCCTACATACATTCACAGAGCTTTTGTTCCATACTTCCAGGTGCAGTCACCCTATCCCACTTCTTTAATTATGCACACTAAGAAGGGCCCCCGTCTGAGGTTTGGGTCCAGGTGATGCTGCTCCTTGGTCTGACTGTTTATTGGCTGCTCCAGAGTAAAGAGACAACACCTTCTGGATTTTCTGCCTTAATATTTGTCTGTTTTTCATTATAGTTATATTTTTCTTTAATTCTTTGAAAGCTCCTAGCATTCATCCAGTGTCACATTGTTGGTGATTCCACAGTTTCTGGATATATTGTAAGTACTGCATGCATACTGTATGCATTTATATATAAATATATATATATATATATATATATATTTGTAAATAATACCAGATTTTGAATGAAAAATTAAGAGATATAGAACTTTGGTTAAAAAAAAGAAACGTGATAGAATTTTTTTTTTTTTTTTTTAGGTTTAGGTAATTGCAGAGTGAAAATCTTTCCCTCTTTCTTTCTTTTAAATAAAAACACACGTAACTATGTTATTATGGACATTGTAACCTTCCTTTAATCAGCAATGCCTAACTGAGATCAAATTAAATCTCTTTTTCCTGACTGAGATGGACATCAATGACAATGTGTTGCAAACAAACATCATGAGAAATTACACAATGTTTTTGTTTCAAGTGTATTCCAAACCTTTGCCAGTAACATGTGGAATGACAGCATTCGATTGGTAAAAGCAGTAAATAGCATGTAGCATGTATAAACACTAAATATATTTGAAGCTTTTCCCAGTCACGATGATATTAGATTATAAATGCACTTACATTGTTATCTTTAAAAATGGTAATAATCGATGTTGTGCACAAAGCATTTACAAAGCTAAGCAACTTCTTCTTCTTCAACGTGTGCATCTAATTGGGAGAAACACTGTAATTGTCCGTGTAGTATTTAGGCTATTGAATGGCGTGGAGCTTGTGAGAAAGTCTTGTGAATCAGGAAGGTTACCTGAAGCAGGATATCATGTCTCTCCAAACCCTAACACATTTTCTCCTGCACTCTGTGTGGGCTACGCTACCTTCGCTGTCCAGGCTCCTGTTTCCCCACTTCTTGTTTTTGAGGAAGTACTACGAGCTGCACCCTGTGTTCCTTACAATGAGCATGTGTGGCATCAAGGAGGTCTCAGTCTCTTAGAAGATTACTTTGTAAGCGTTTATACTGACTGCAGTGTGACGCTCTGTGTCACATTTCTCTCCAAGAGGGGTCCTCTTTTGCCCACTTTATCCAGTTGTTATCAAATGTTGTTATTATTGTTGTCACTTTCAGGAAGAGGAGCTCCAGCTGCTTTAAGAAGTCCAGACTGTGAATGAACAGAGCCAACATGGAGAACAGCAAGGTGACCAATCATCAGTGCAGGGACTGAAATAACAGTAGGAGACTTTAATGAGCCAATCACAGGTGTAACTGATGACCTCGCTAATTGCTGCTACAGCTGTGCTGATGACAGGGCAAAATGTATTGAGCATCCTGAGGGGAGCGTGTTTGAGTAAGACAAAAAATATCTGCTGAACTCATTGCAGAAGTGTGCTAAAACTCAAAACAGCAAATGCATATAAAAAATGACTTCCTTACATAAAAAAGATCACAGAAATAAATATACTTTAGAAGATTAGCATTGTTATTCATCCCTGACCTTCCTATACTGTAAACAGGGATGAACAATGGAGGCACCAAAGCAAACAATGATCACTGAAGCTGTTAAAAGAGAAATGAAATAACCTAACGTTGACTTTTGGCTTCACACGGGACACGCACAGCGGTCAAGGGTACATCCCGAGTCTCTTAAATTGCATCCACGTTTCCCTCACTTGCGTGTTTTCCTTGCGTAGTAAGTAAACCATGCGAGGAGAGAGGAAACGAGGAAATGTGGTTTTAGAGAAATTAGTCGTCTTTTCCTCTGAAGCGTCACATGAAGCGACGTCAGTCCCTGAAGTCGGCGATCACAGCGGATCAGCTGCTTTAACATCTGCAGACTTCTGATGGAGTGTGTGTCTGCACACATGTGCACTGTGCATATATTAATAAAGGCACTCAGTTATCACTGCCAGAGCAGCAGCAGCCTGGTGCCTGTCTAACAAACACCTGCACACAAATAACAACCTGCGGAGAATTATATCCATAATAAAAGTTAAGGGGAGAAATAACAGATCATAAAAAGAAAAATATTTATTACAAATTAAGAAAGTTGTTTGCGGTCCGTTTTGTTGTTTAGACGTTCAATTACCAGATTTCTAACTAGATAGTTAATCAGATACAATATAAAACGAGAGATCAGTCCATCAGCTGCAGCGTCCAATCAATAACTGATATCCAATAAGGGGGCGTGTCGGCTGGTAAAAGACTTCCGTGAAGGCTGCTCTCGTGCATCCTCGCTCCTCGCGCAGATATAAGAGCTTCGGGACGGTCTTCAAGATGGAGCACCTGAACGACTTCCGGTTTAAGGAGGAAATATCAAATAAGAGACTTGGGATGTACCCCTGGGTGAAAGCCCTTTGTTCTTTTGACCCATTCATCCACCCCTACCTCCACCTTACACAGACTTTGTCGCTCTTTCTACTACACCACCTGACTTCCTTAGAGGCAGCCCTGCACATCCGGGCTCACTTGGGTTATCCACAAATATTATAATTATAGGGCATTACTCAGTGAAAGAGAACAGCCTGAAAGAAGAGCAACGTGTGAGAAAACAAAGTCGAACTGTCCCTTTAAGCATGGCTCACCCCCATTGTGTGTGTGTGTGTGCGTGTGTCCAGCAGCCAGTGAAGGAGGTGCTCCCCCTGCCTCGCCAGCCTTCCCCACTTCCTGTGACCTCTTCCTCTCTGACCCCTGCGGCCACTTCAAAGAAATACACCACAGGCTCCATGCAGAACGTGCAGGTGGCCTCCTCAGGTGATTAACAAAGAGACCATTTCATTGTGTACAACTGAAAGTGAACCAACGCAAAAACACAATATTTTACACATCACTGCTTTTTGTTTAAACAACAACAACAACAACAACAACAACCAGAAAAAACATTTTTGAATCATTTTGAAACTGAATTGTTGACACTTGGCCTTTGTTATGTTCCAGTGGTGACGTCGTTCAGCTATCTGAAGCCTCCAGAGAGGGATCTCACCCTGATGTCCCACATGAAGTCTATTAAGTCTCTGAAGCACGCTGGCTTCACTGCCGTCTTCACTGGACAAACGGTGAGCCTTCAAGATAAACATAAACTCTGCACAAAGTGCACACAATAACATAAACGTGTTCTGTGCATGAGTAGAAAATTAGATGTTTTTTGTGTGAAGTTTGTTCTACTGCAAAAAATACATCATAATATGGATCTTCACGTTTTAAAGGCCCTGCACACTCTATCTCAATAACAATAACCCAGTAAAAGCTTCTTAGATATGCACTTGATGGCTACATACTTGACACCAACACCTTGCACACCACTCGACATGTTGAGAAATCCAAAGCTTGACTTATGGAGCATGCATAGCTACGATAGCTCAGCTATAACTGTTATATCACAGGATATGTATATCACTGTTGTAGGGGAGGGTTTAGCGAATAGTTCATTAGGCCTCGGCTCAGTGTGTAGTTGGATGGAGCTGTGCTAGGAAGTACGTGAGGTGATCGAAGTTAAGGAACAAATGACAAAGGTGTATGAAAGCTGAGTGATAACACTTGTGTGGATGGACAATGTGTGTTAGGGTTACATTTATGCTGTTTTATTTTTTAATATACAATATATATTTACATCATTTTGCATGACTTCTAATGTGATGTTATTTTGGCTAATCCCGCTTTAGCACTGACACTGACTGTGTTACATGTCTGAGCAGAAGCTTGACAGCGATGAGCTGTTGGAGGAGGTACCAATCGTCGATGTGATCCTGGCTGACATCGACTCCCTGGTGCCCACTCACGATGAAGCCGGCCGCCCCATAGCAGAGTGGAAACGACAGGTGATGGTGCGGCAGCTGCAGGTCAGGCTGCAGGATGAGGAGGATCAGAGGAGACAGGTACGCACGTGTATAGGGGCTGTGTGTGAGTCTGTAGGTGATGTATGTAATTGTATATGGATGGATGGGCACAAATGTGTGTACACAATCACATTTGACAGGATTAGAAGAGGTAGAGAGTAGTTAAGTTATTGGTTTTCAAACTAAGAAGCTAACTAAGAAGCTTCTCATTTAACTTCTATCAGGAAAGGGAACAATTTTAAATGTTAAATTATTCCTTTGACAAAATCATCTCTCAGGATTGCTAAACATTTCTTTGTCCCTCTAACAGGATATGACTAATGACTACACTCCAGTGGACAGCTGGAAGTACTCCCATACCCACAACGCAGTCTTGGGACCCTTTGGGGAGCTCTTAACGGAGGATGACCTGGTGTACCTGCAGCAGCAGATCGAGTCTGTTTCACTGCAGAAGCGCTGCCAGGCCTATGAGCTGGAGCTGACCAGGCTGACCGAGGAGCTGCGGTCCATATTACCTGATCCAATCGTGAACATCTCCCTTAACAAAGAGGTCCTACAAGAGATGGACGCAGAGGGGAAAATGCACCTTGCTTTGCCAGTGTGGTGCAGTCGTGTCTCAGAGATTGTTAAGAGTATGTCACTGCTGGTGACTAACCTGACGCAAACCACAGAAGAAGGGGGAGAGAGGAGGATGGTGGAAGGCATGATGGAGGAGATGAGGGGTTTGCAGGGGGGTTTAGGAATTGATTTAAGCCAGGGATTGGTGCAACAGGGCCAAGAGACAATGACAGCGCATGAAGAGACCTCTAGTGGATGTAGGATTCCTCACATAGGGATGGCGTCTGCTTTTAGCCATCGACTAGAGACCAACAGCTACAGCAGAGCAAGGAGGGAGAGGGTGGAGAGGGAGATCCAACAGTCTGGGGTGTCGGTCAGAGACCTCAGATCCAACTTTGAAGGTCAGATTGGGGGCATTTATCCCTTCGCTGGGGTTATGAAAGGAGGCCAGGTAGTGTTTGGAGCTCCAGGAGTAAACAACCAGAATGCCAACGCAGGCCTCAGCTGCGAGTTGAGCCACTGCGATCCTCCTAAAAACCTTATACCTATAATGGAGACTACCAGCTTAAGGAAAGAGCGTATCGTGGTTCTGTTCCTGAGCCACTGGAAGAAATCTGCATATGCTATTTCAGTGAGAGCAGCGAGGCAGAGACAAGGACAGGAAGCTCTGTCGGGGAGAGTGACAGGAGCATTGCCCCAACAGAAAATCACCTCCATGTTTCATATCTGCCAACAACGATGTGCTGTGGACAAGATGCTAAACTCCTGGAGGAATAAAGTAGGCCTCAAAGATGCACAAAAGTCCTGTATGTCGTCCTCTAACTCCTCACAAAATCTACCCCCTCGAGTAACCTTCTCCCCAGAGCAATTCCTGCCAGAGGTGGATGGTGTTGCAGTGACCCACGACAGCTTGACCCTTGACCTCTTCATGCTGGGATACTTCCACATCTTAGAGCAAGAGCTGTCGTCTGAGGAGAGGAAGATGAGGCATCTACTCTGCTTCGAGGTCTTTGACCATGTAGGCAGTTTCTCCTGGGAGATGGTGAGGGACTTCCACAAGGCTGTTCTCCAGGAAATCCAGGATGGGAGTCGACAGTGGAGCGACGGCTTCGAGGACATCAAAGTTCGCTACTTTGGGGACTCGAGACTGTGCCACTGTCCATCACCATCATCGCCATCATTGTTGTCAGATTCCAGACTCGTACCCAAAGTTATAGTTCAAACTGCAACTCCAGATGAGTGTGGCAGCGACACAAACTTCTCTTGCTTCAACAACGAAGACATTTGTAAATATATTGACCGCAGCTTTGCTTTCTGGAAGGAGAAGGAGGCAGAACTGTTTGAATTTGCACATTAGTATTAAGGTTTAATTTGACATTTTTGCACAAAATGATGACATGTTGGTGTGTTTACTTTTGGTTAACTGACGGGAGCTGAATAAAATTCTGTTGAGAATTATTGATGCATTATTATTGCATAAACTTCATTTATAATTACAGTTATTAGTTGTTTACATCCCAATCACTGACAAACAAAGGCCTCCAAGTTAAGCATTCAATTTCCCTTTACATCCATTTACTGCAGACCCCATTCCATTTATGATATCATCTATAACAATGCATCATATTTTATTGGATGATGCAATGTTTTATCAGAACATTTTTAATAGGTAAAGTCAAATAAATACATTGGAGTAAAAAAAGTACAATATTTAGCTTAGAAATAGGGTAGCATTAACTTAAAATACTAAGTAAGGTAAAATGACTTTAAAAAGTACAGTAGCCGAGTAAATATACTACTGACTTAAACTGTAATGTACCTTTATGTAACAGCCATGCATGCTTGTTCTTATATGTACATAAAAAAAAACCTAGTTTCGTTAAGTTCCCTATAGAAAGGTGACGGATTGAAATAGGTGAGGTCGCGCATGCGCACAAGCTCCCTAAATTGACAGGAGGATGCTGAGCTGCATTCCCATCATTCTGTGAGGAGAGGAGGATCCCCCTGCGCACCCACAACGGAGGAGACGCCGAGCGATAAGAACATATAAAATAATCCAAGTTGAGCTCTTTATCTGCCACCATGTCAGCTGGAGGAGATTTGGGGAACCCCCTGAGGAAATTTAAACTCGTATTTTTGGGAGAGCAGAGCGGTGAGTCAGATCTTGGGGATGTTTGGTGTTGTCCTCCCCTAATGCTATACATGCGTATATGTAGAAGGCCATGTATGTTATCCTTGTTGATTTGGAAAGTTTTAGCTGAATCTAAAGGATGTGGCTGGCTTCGGGTAATTTGATGCCCATGTATCTTTTGGCACAATCGGTGACTGTAGAAAATCTGATTAACCGAGGGAGAAAAAAAAAAAACCGCATGCATATAAATGTCACCTTTGGATTAACTATTACCACCAGGATCACTCACTGCTAATTGTACTGATTATCCTTGAGAATTGTTTGGCATTACTCGCATCATAGCAGGCGATATGAATTCAGATGTTTTGATGTGCTGCAGTGACCGACAAAATATGCTCAGCCTGTTTCCAGATAACCGCTTTATTTCCCTCACATCTCTTATTTCTATCATGAACAATCATTTATCCCATTACATGACAGCGTGTAATGTTTTTCTCCACCTCTGGGTTTATTTTATTTTATTTAGAGTAGATAATAAACAGTCCCCCATGTGTCAGTTAGGGACACACCCTAGGCTGGCGATGTCTGTAGCATCTCTAAACCTTGCAGTCTCCGCTTCGGTCCCATATATAATCAAATAAAAAACGATCTTGACAGCGCCACAACGTAATACTATTTCTTCATTAAGAGTTTTATTTAGGGTGTGAATGACTGTGTGTTTGATTTGATGTGATGGCACAAATTCGGGAGGAGCTGATCGATAATGGTTTAGCGCTGTAAAGCTGCCCGAATACGTGTTCAGACATCAGACATCCAGAGTGGCAGGAGGAGCTCATATCCCATAAAATACAGCAGCAGAATACACATAAATAGGCTTAATATGACAACAGCTTGACTGGTGTTTGTGTCTTACATTGTGATGCTCCAGTGTGTGTGTACTGCATGTCTATGTGCAGGCTGTGTGTCGACTACAAGCCTCCCTGTGTGTGTGTGTTTGTGTGGCCTGCACTGCAATGTTGCTGTCCACGGTGCTGAATCGAGGCCTGGTGTGGCCACTGCCCATCGCTGGCTTCAAAACTACTGCTGTCTGCATAGAGAGAGTCTGCATGAGAGCCCCGGGGCCTGCTGGAAAAGTCCAGTCCTCACTCGTGTTGTAGATGTGATGTAAAATGGTGCTAAAGATGGTGCTGGGTGGGATGTAAATAAGAATCCAGCTCACAAGGCTCACCTTGGTCCTCCATTATGAACGCTCCTACATAAGGGTCTTGTGTCTGTCTGCTTCAGGATGGCCTTGTGCATTTTTTGTGATCATGGGTAATTTTCTTTTCCTAATTGTTCTTTCCTAATATTTTTCCTCATCACAATGAAAGAAATAGTATAGAATAAAAAATAAACAATTATTCATTCAATCGATTCAGTTGGTCAACAGAAAACATATCGACAATATATAACCTTTTTTTATATGAGGACATTTCTATACGTTTATAGCATTGACCAATGCCACATACTAGAGCATTTATAGCCTAATCTGGTTTGCAATGCACCTTCAGATGAGCCTTTATACAAACACACAACATTCAAAAAGAAAATACATACAAAACAACACAAACCATCATACAATAGTATTAATGAAAGTCATTTGATAATCAATGTTTAAATCATTAGATTTGACAAAACTGTCAAATATTGTGAGGGAGCAGTTTCTCCAACGTGAGGATTTCCTGCTTTTCTCTGTTTGATATTACTGTAAACTTTTTACCGTTGATGAGACAAAACAACACATTTGAAGTCGTCACTTCGGTGGACTTTTAACATGCAATTTCATAACACACCATAGACTAAATGATGAGTCAAATAACCAAAATAATGATCGATCGATTATTTCATTAAAATATAATAAAAATAATTTTAGTTGCAGTCCTAAAAAGCTGCATTAGGTTCATTAAGTTTCCCATTATTGAGATTCTTTATCGCCACATATTTCTTTCACATAGTGAGGAACATTCAAACATCTGTTTCAGCAGTGTGAAACATTAAGTTGTTTTTGCTTTCACTTAATCATTGATATATACTGATACTAATTCATATATATTTTAAATTACTAATCTTTCTCTTTAGAAAAGAAAATGTAGAATCCTATTTGTTAGTTACTTACTTTACAATGAATTGTATTTTGTTGTCATGGAAGAGAACATGTTTTATGAATTTCAAGTTACTCCTTGATTAATTATCACAGATGTTAGAGAAAATATCTTCATTTGAATTGTGAGTATATTTTTTTTAGGATGTTTGGGGCCATTTTCTTTCATATTTGGAGAAGGACAGTTGTTGGCATTATATTGAATTATGAGGCAGATTTTGTTCTAAGGTACATAAAATGACTAATGGTTTCGCTTTTAATGGTTTCAACTCTTCATGTCATATTCTACAATAAAATAGAAATAGACATTTTCCTTCTTTTGATAGTGATGGTTACAATAGCCGTGGTTGAATGTTATATTGCACATTTTGTCATTTAATGTCATTCTGTCACACTAACAAACACAATGGACAGCAAATGTCATATCGTTATGTTGAATCTATTCAGGAAATTGTGTATTCATGGGTTTGATTCTTTATCATCTGAACTAACACCTAACTACAAATCAACCTCTGTTCTCTGTTCTAGTGGGGAAAACATCTCTCATCACTAGATTCATGTATGACAGTTTTGACAACACGTATCAGGTGAGACTCGGACCAGACCCAGAACCAAAAAGATCCCAAAACATAGAAATGTATAAAGAAGAATATAATGCATGATATGATGACCGGCTAAGGTCAATAACGCTACTTAAGTGGTGAAAGTATTATAAACTTCTCTTTTTCTTGTCATATTTTCTAAACAATTTCTCAACCAAAAGTCCTGTGATGTTAGATTTGAATAAATGGAATAATGGGACTTATCACACTATAGGTATATATACTATATATTAAGTCTTCTATGGTATAATAGTGACTGAAAAACAACTGAATAATGGCAAAAAATGCCTGATTGATATACACATTACAAATCAGGGTCTATATAAAATAAGTTAATTTGAAAGTTGTCACTGTAACTATCAAAAGGAAATGTTAGTAATGCAATTTAAGGCTCTTAAAAAGAGAATACAGATTATTATGTCCCTTGTCTTTCTTAGAAGTTAGCTACATAACAAGTCTGAATGATTGAGCCCTGAGGGTAATACAGATTAAATTAGTTTTTCAGTCCGATTCAATTTCAGTGCTTATTGGCTGTTTTTTTTTTTTTTTTTTTTTTAACTGAACAGCTTTTTGTGTTTTCCTTCATTTAAACAACGGTCAATCTGCTCGGAACAACAGATTGTGTAGGAAGCCATTTAGCTTTTAAAGTCTGGGGATTACTAATGATTTTTGCCCTCTTTTGTTCTTTCTCCACCGCAGGCAACCATTGGAATAGACTTCCTATCAAAGACAATGTACCTGGAAGACCGAACAGTAGGAAGCCTTTATTGTCATTTAACGTCCATGTAAACATATGAAGATCTTTACACATGTAAAGATGAATTCATGGTTTTGTACTGGTGTCGTTTTAGCCAGTCAACATCCTAAGTAAGAAATGTCTAAATTTCCACTCAGGTTTCACTAATCTTTGATTTGTTTTGCTTACAACACGATTATGCCAAGGTTATTTCTGCTAGTAATGGATCAACTACTTTAGCTAGTATTAATATCATTTCTTTGCACACAAGCTGAGACTGGCCTATCCCTTGGGATGGTACTTACATGGTGTATTTACATCAAGGCCTTACAGCTGTATAGTCTGTGTGTAGTATGATGTTGCTACAGGTGTGTGTGTGTGTGTGTGTGTCTATGTGTGTAAATGCAGGTAAGGCTGCAGCTGTGGGACACTGCTGGGCAGGAGCGCTTCAGGAGTCTCATCCCCAGCTACATTCGAGACTCTACAGTAGCTGTGGTCGTCTATGACATTACAAGTGAGCAGCAAGCTGCTAATTTACCAATGAGCATGTATGCATTGTACTGTATGTTCTTGATCTGTCTTTCTGTCTGAAATACACAACGTTGCAGTAAAGAAGCTCTGTTTGTACATGGGATTTGAACACTGTTAACACAAAAAAGACTGGATTTAAAATGAGAGTCTGGTCTACGCAGATGTGAACTCATTCCAGCAGACCTGCAAATGGATCGATGACGTCAGGACAGAGAGAGGAAGTGACGTCATCATCATGCTAGTCGGCAACAAAACAGATCTGGAAGAGAAGAGGTGAATATGTCAGATACGACATTTAGCTAATGCAGTCTTTGACATGAAGATGTTTTGTTAACTGAGCAGAAAGCGCGTCGTTAAAAGCAACACATCAGTGCTGAATAAATTATGCTTCGACGTCGTGATGCTGGATCTGGCCTGATTTTCCTGCAGGCAAATCATGATCGAGGAAGGAGAGCAGAGAGCCAAAGAGCTGAACGTCATGTTCATCGAGACCAGTGCCAAGACAGGCTGCAATGTCAAACAGGTGATCCCTGCAGTTTCACCATATTTCACAGCATTTTGGCTGTCAGTTGCTTCCAGCTTTTCTGACATTTCTGTGTCCCTCCAAGGTGATCAAGTCACCAACCAGAATAGATGTAAAAATGTGTTAATATGTAAACAAGTCATAACAAGTGTGGTGGACAGTCTGCAGAAAGGAGGTATTGTGCACATCCAACCAAACAAAGAAGAGGTAGCCTGCACACTGAAGATCGAAAGCTCCATAAATAAATGCTGGAATGTAACTTAGTACTTAATTAGGAGGTCAAATGATTCACTCTATACATAAAAAACACATAATATCTTCAGAAAGGGGCTGGAGTACAAATGCAACCCTCCTACTCTTCCTCTTTTGCATGCTCTCCTCTTATTTTCTCCTTGATGTACATTTTCTTTTCAACTTTTATGATCCCTAACTCTCCCTCCTCTCCTCTCCTCTCCTCTCCTCTCCTCTCCTCTCCTCTCCTCTCCTCTCCTCTCCTCTCCTCTCCTCTCCTCTCCTCTCCTCTCCTCTCCTCTCCTCTCCTCTCCTGTCCTGTCCTGTCCTGTCCTGTCCTCTCCTCTCCTCTCCTCTCCTCTCCTC
>CALSCE010009779.1:7146865-7255522 GCA_943593645.1 Bovichtus variegatus | reverse complement strand
ATCTCCTGATGATAACACGTATGTTTTCTCCAGGTGGTAAAGTGAAGCTGTACAGAGTGAAGAGTGAAGCTGCAGCCCCACAGCCAACATCTGGAAATAGTAATTACAAATCAATCATATTCTACAATATGGATGGATGGATAGATAAAGACTTTATACTACTAAAACCCTTGTTCTGCCACAGATGTTCAGGCGGTGTCGTCTTCAGTCCAGAGACCCGTCACTCTGTCTTCCTCCTACACTGAGCTGCCAGTCAGCCATGAAGCCACACAGAAGATGTTTGACTCTGATGGTAAGCAACTCTTTATTTAGTCTTTTATGCTCACAAATATCAATAAAACTAGGGTTGTGAGGGTTACTTTAAAAATGTAATCTGATACAGTTTCTAATAACCTGTTAAAAATGTTGTCAGTAACCTAATCCAAGTGTCACAACATCTAAGTAATGATACTTGATTACTTTCCATTACTGTTGGATTACCTCAATAACAAATATGCAAATAAAGACAA
Organism: Bovichtus variegatus; assembly: GCA_943593645.1. Lineage (NCBI taxonomy): Eukaryota > Metazoa > Chordata > Actinopteri > Perciformes > Bovichtidae > Bovichtus > Bovichtus variegatus. Next base: position 7,255,013 of record CALSCE010009779.1, on the reverse strand, counting down.
GGAAAATGAATATTAATAAGATGACTTGTTTTATGTTTTTTTTTGCTGCAGTATTGATGTTTGAGGATGCGGTGCATAATGAAATTGCCGTTCATAAAAAATCTTTGCCACTCAACAGGAAGAGTTGGGGAGTTTTACTCCTGTGGTCAGTCGGAGGAGATGAACGCAGCGTCCAAGTCCATCGCTGTCAAGAACACGTTTCACCACAAGGGGGAGACAACCGAAGGCATGGTAGAGGATCCTCTCAGCATCCACCCATTCAGTCACCTGTCTCACCTTTTTCAAGGTGTGTACATTTGCTTTTGTGTCTTAAATGTTCTGTATCTCTGAGTGTGCAGGTTCAATATAACGATGATGAGTGTGCAGTGTGTAAGGACGGAGGGGAGCTGATTTGTTGCGATGGATGTCCTCGAGCTTTTCATCTGACCTGCCTGGACCCTCCACTTGCATCTATACCATGGTGAAAATAAAACATTTTTAATCACAATCCATTTATCCGTGTGTCATTTCTTTCCAATATATTGGCACGTATGTGTGTTGTTTTTGTCAACTCTTGCTCTGAAAGGTTTTAACGTCGCATCACATTTTTAATCTGCAGTGGCACTTGGCGGTGTGAATGGTGCTGTGGCAGTGTAAAAAGAGAGCATGCCCAACTACCTTTACAAGTAAGTGTCTAAAGGAAATTTACATATCAGATATGTATTTTCATTTTTGTATGAAAATCTCCGCAAGACAAGATCAATAATAATCATTGATTTATGACTTAATGAGTCACCAGGGTGATGGAAATAACTTAATTATTTTCTTCCTGAAATCATTTTCATGCCTTCTCTCTAAATCTTCAAGCTCTGTCTGCAGGGTTTTTCCTCTGCATTTTCTAGTACTGATCAAGATCATAATATTTTACATGACAGCCACTCATTGCCCAGCCTCAGCCTGCAAACACGAGCTCCAGTAACTCCATCATAGACGTTTCCTTCTTCTCCTCGCTGTCCTCCTCGTCCCTCACCAGTGTCACAGCTTCTATGAATGAGCTCAGTGGCAGAAACCAGGTAACGACTTGATGATGTTCTGCTTTTGTTGCACTTGTTGAACGATTACTTTGCTTTTGCATTTTGTGCATTTAGTAATTTGGTGTCACTGCTACTTGCAAAAACAGTCCTGTTTGCTAAAATGTGTATCTAGTGTTCAGGTGGAGAGCTGCTCAGTGTGAGGGAGGTGTGCGGTGTTTGTCACCTGGAAGGAGGAGACCTGACTCCCTGCCTCCAGTGTTTGCAGCGCTTCCACGCACACTGTCACTTCTCCGAGTAAGACATCCACTCCTCGCTTTTTCTTTCATTTTATTATCTGGTGCAGACTCATAAGGACACGTGCATACTTATCTCGGCCTCAATGTGATTAATGCATCAGTGTGTACATACGTCCCTACTGGCAAAGACCTTCCTGTGGATTCCCGTTTGTTCGTATTGATCAACAATGTGCATTAGGGGTATGATCATTATCTCGCTAATGGTGACTAATGGATCGTAAATGGACGGCTGCAGCAGGGTGTACCGTATAATGTATACTCATGGACAGATTATCAGACAATGGGCCCCTGGGCACAGACATGTAAAGGGCCCCCACTCCTCCTACATACAGTGAGAACAAAAGCCACAGATTCAAAGAGACATCTTTGTGGTCTTTTTGCTTCTTGTTTTGGTAGTTTTGAGTCTCTTTTTGGACATTTTGTTTCTCTTTGTGATTTCCCAATAAGAATTGTTATCAGTAACTTCAAGCAGAGGCTCTGACCCAGCACGCCATTTCAGTAATCCGTCCATGTGTACACTGTAAATGAAGATCAATGATTTTCCTAAATACTACCAGACATACAAACCTCTAAGACCTCTAATCTTTACCTCTAATCTTTTTGGTCTTATCAGCGTTTCATAAATGTCACATACATTTAAAAAAGTGTTTCCTTTTTGAAAATCATTGGATATGTTTTACATAAAGAGCAAATCAGTTTAGTTTGCCATCTGAAATGGTCTGGACCTCTTCCTCTGTAGTGTTGGAAGTCACATATTGATTGACGGTAACATCAGACACCACAGAAACACTCTGACTCACTCACAGTGTGCCTGTGTTTGCTAGTGGGAGATCCATCTGCTCGTCCTGCTCCCGGCCCTGGGGCAGCTCTGCAGGGATGGAGGGTGAACCATCCAGAGTCTTACAGGTGCGTGTGTGTACAGATGATGTATATACCTTCATTAAGTGAATATGATGGAGTGTAATCTCTTGTGTGGTGTGTGTGTGTGTGTGTGTGTGTGTGTGTGTGTGTGTGTCCAGCTTGTTCATGATCACAGCTCTTCCGTCCCTGAGCCCGTCCTCCATAAAGATGAACTGGACTCCATCCTGGGAGACGTGAGTGGGGCTCGGATACATGTCGATAACACAGATGTAAACGTGATGTATGAATATATTCACACGTGTCAGACACAAGATTGCTGCACTTTTTCCCACCGCACACACAGCGAATGAGTTTTCATGGTGGTGCTTGTGTTATAGTCTGGTTTCAATTACCACATAACAGCTCCTCTGTATCTGAATGAAAATGTAACCACATTATAGAATATAAACGAAAGACCAAATATCATGAAAATGTGTTTTATAAAACACGTGTTTCTCACCTCCTGGTTGTGAAAATGATTCCTCTCTCAAACAATCAGCTCTTAATAAGATGGACATTTATGATTATAAGAAGCAGACTGATTGAGGTCGTTCTAGCGCCTCATATTCACCTCATCCTTATTTTCATTTTCAAAGTCGTTGTTCAAAAACATAACTAACGCATTTACAAACTAAGATGATCAGATCCAGGGAATATTTCATTTTGTTTCCTGGCTGCACTCTTCAGTTGACTCCACCCAAATCTACATCGAGGAAATGTGTATGTGCGGACAGAATGACCTAAAACCAAACATAACCTGCTATAATCCGATAACAGCCGTAATGATCTGGTAAAGATTGTTGCCGTGTGATCTCATCGCGGTCACTGACATCATACTGTGCATGTTTCACAAATGATGTCACCAGGACTCAGTCTTTTGTTCAGCGATTGATCCTGCTGTGTGTGTTCCTGCTCCTCCATCTCAGCAGGGCTCCATTGACAGTATCTTGCAGTGGGCTTTCCACAACATCTCTCGGCCTCTTCCAGACTCTGAAGGATGCTTCCAGTGACCGAGAGACGACCTGCACTCATGTATGAGCTCTCACAGTTAGTTATACTGTAAAGCACCAATGACTGCATGACCATAGCTAACTACATGGTATTATTTGTTTTAATATTTTAACTTGTCTTTATTTTTTAAGTCTTAAAAACATCTTTTCAAACTACAGATTTTAAAGAATGTGCTCAGATGATTGTGACTGCTCCCATTAAGTTCAGTGCAACCAGCATAAAACGTTTACTAAACGGAATTTTATTTAGGAACATGCACCATGAACTGAAATAACAAATATACTTAAGTGGTGCAAGTTTGCCATTAATCAAATACACTAAAAGTAACTTTGCATGCAGTGAACCTGAACTTGTGTGGCACTGGGATTGCCGGCTTTATCCGGTTGGTAATCCAGCATTGCTGTAATGCTTGCACCAAAGGACATTGTGAAGTTGGAGCAACTTGAGGTTTTTCTCACCATCCTTGTCAACTCCAATCTTCACCCCATCCTATTCTCCTCCTGCTTCGTGTAGCATCACAACATGACTAATTGTATAGGCCATGGGGTCAGCACTGATGTGGGAGGGCTGGCGGTGAGCCTTGGACATCTCTTGAGAACTTTTGCCAACTTGGCCTAACAAACTGTCATTATCCCACTTCTGTCATCCTGGAAAACCAGTGAATCATTTATGTATTTTTCTTGTGTCTTAGTTGTTTTCACGTGTGTGTGAAAGTGTTTATTTGGAGGAAAGCAGTGTTTGAGGAATTAGTATACTCACTGGTTAACAGTTTGAGATCAGGACCCAGGCTGTAGCACACTAATGTCAGAGGACATCAGTGTCTCATCAGGGCAAATAAAACAGACAATGCGAACTTCCACATGTGTGCACAAAGACAAATAAATGTCGCTCTCGCTGCGTGGATCTGCAGGAGAATTCACATTCACACGTTACACCAGATGGTTTCAATACGATGAGGTATGCAAGCTGAGAAATGCCTCTGTTTAACAGGAATTCCTTGAAGACTCTCACTTAGATGTGGAATGTTGTTTTTGTCATGGGATTCAAGAGTTTTAGCATGGCTGCCAGAGGGATGGAGCACGGCCAGGGAGATTTTTCTCCCCTCGGTATTTGGTTGCCATGGCTCTCTGCTCCGCCAGGCCCAAAACAGAGGTGCATGCATGCTCACGTGTACGTGCGTGTGCATGTTTCTATTTGTTTGTTTATGAATCCACTTTTTAAATGGTTCATGAAACATCCTGCATACTTGAGGGCTCTTGTGTGCCTGCAGGGAAAGCAACATCCCTGACAGAGAGACAACACTTTTCTTTGAATATAAGTTAAAGATATGAGGGAGAATGATCTAATAATATTTAATGCATTGATACCTGATGATGATTATAATAATACATCTGACATAAGGTGGTGTCAAAGCACTGCCACAATCCAAATTGCAGTCATAATGATTTCTCATTCTGGCTGAGGGGTATATTTTTGCAAAACTGCATTTACTGATGACTCCTGCTTTACTATCGTGCAGCTTTCTCCTGGATCTAGTTGCATACCACATGAAAGACCACATGGAAAAACTCCCTCTCTTTTCAGAAGGAAAAAGAGGCAAAGACCTTCTCACCACTAGGTGGCGTCCATCTGTGATGAATGTAGTGAAACATTCTGCAGTACTTTCCTGAACTCCAGCAACCATCACAATGTGATAAGAAGTATTTCCTTTTCAAAACAACGTTTGTTTCTCAAGAAGCGGGAATTACCCAGATTTTATCAGAACAAAAACAAATTTATAATGCGTTTTGTGGGCCATGAGGAAAATGTTTTAATGTAGATTATCTTTACGCAGACCAGTGCTGGAAAGATATAAAATGTACTTCACATAAGTAACATGTTGAGATGCTTGTACTCTGCTGTACTTGAGAATTTCCATTGAATGTTACTTTGTGTTTCTACTTTATTACATTTCAGTGGGGAATATTGGATTTTACGACTTAAAATGCTGTATACGTATTGGTGCATCAGTAATAACAATAGCAACACTCTGCTCTCTTAGCAGAAGTACTTTTACTTTGGAACATTTTGCGCCTTATTCTTTTGTACTTCTATTAAAGTAAAATTATAAATGCACAACTTTAACTTGCAATGAAGTATTTCTATGTTCGTTACTAAAGTAAAAGATCTTATACCTGCTGCATGACACTCTTTCTGTAAATGTTTATTCTGTGCACTAGCGCTTCTCGCTGATCTTTATATAAAAAAAATTCAAAAAAAAAAAATTCAAAAAAACTAATTCAAAAATAAAATATTCAACTTTATCCATTTACACAGTTATCACACAGTTATCTAGCATTTAGAATATCTTGTGTATAACCGCAGACATTTGGTATTCTTCCAAAGTAAGTATTGTACTTTGTTGTAGGACTGATTCTTGCTTATCACTTCTGTTGCAGCACATCTCTTCAATCTTGCATATCTTATTTCCTGCCACACTGCATTCCTATATGAGGTCTAATAAGGGCAGACATGTCACAAAAACTATCAAGAATTTTAGTAATTCTTTGTGTAAGGCCTCGGCAATCATGTATGCAAGTTCGCTTGATGCTGTTTTGAAGAAATAGTTTGACATTTTGGGAAATATGCCCTCTCGCTTTCTTGCCAAGAGTTGGATAAACATGAAGCCAGCAGCCTCGTCTTAGCATAAGACTGGAAACGGGGAAACAGCGAACCTGGCTCTGTCCAATGGTAACAAAACCCTCCTTCAGCACCTCGAAAGCTATTAACAAGTAAAAACTGAACATTTTCCAAAGTGACAAAATACTCCTATTAAAGAACTCAAATACACATATTTTGATTGTGGTAATTGGTACTAAAATGAAAAAATACACAGCACAGGCTTAGTCTAAATCTCTTAACATTTTTCACTGTTTCATCAGTCTGATGAATAAATATTTTTGTATTTATTTTGGGAGACTGAGTGTTTCTCAGATGACTGTTTCATGTTTGTAAAGTGGGAAAGCAAGAGTTAAAATAATATTAGTAAGACTCATATAAACACCCAGTTTTCTGTGTCAGTGTGAAGGTTAAATTCCTCGCACACACTCACACAGACACAGACACACATCCTCTTACGACTCTGTTGGTCACAGGCTTGGAATTCTTTGGAAAACTGTAATAGGTGAAATTCCCACGCTTCGGGCACCCTCTCTTCACATTTTTTGGCACTTCATAAGTGTGGGCAGCTGTCCAGTTTGTGTTCCTGCTGAGCCTCCGATGGTCTGAGGGTTTCTAGAGAGGTGAAGCCTGCACTTTTCGTTCATACTATTGTTGTGGGCAGGAAACTGCGAGAGGCCCTCCATTGTCTTGGCACAAGTTTCAGAGCAGAAAGTGTTCCTTCTCTGAGCCACTTAGTAATACGAGCACATGGCGCTGAAAGAAGCTTTTCAAAGTTGTTTCCAGAATAACTAAACTATATTTTGCGTTTATTCATGCGATTACGTTCGTTTGAATATTCAAAGAAACAACAAAAATACTGCACACCAGACCAGTCTTAACTTTTTTTAGATCATGTTCAAATATGTGAAATGTTTTCATAAGTGAAACCCCCGCTTGTAGAAACCTGTTTTTTCCCCATAGTATTCTACAAAGCAAACATCAGAGGGTCATTTTTATTGCCCCCTCATACACAGAATATAGGACGTGTATTGCTCTCAAAGGATATTGATGGAAAGACATATCCAAGCCACTTTAATTGCTGGTTAGGTGTTGAGTTGGTTTATTGATTACTTCAATTCTCTAAGAGGTGACACTGTATAGAGCTATCTTTTATAAGATGCAGGCTTTTGAGTCATTGTTTTGTCTCAGTGCTGCCTCTGGAGTCACAGAAGGCTTAATAAATAAATACTTTAAAAACTCATATTCAGTAGTATTCACCCCAACACCTGTAAACAGAAGTACTTATCCCATTATTGATTTATAAAGCAGATATAGCTATATGGCAGACAATGTTATCAATTCATAAAATATGATTCATTGTTTTACGTTAAACTATCTAACACTGTATGAGGAGTATTTTTGCATTTGCTCATTTTACTTTTAAGTTAAGGATCTGAGTAAATTTTTTATCACCACTGATCTAAAAAAGAAAAGACAAACTTTACATTTATTGACATAGTAAAGTGTTCCTGCTTTATAGAAGAGATAACGTAACGTATTTGAAAATGTAATCCCTTTCCTTTGCAACGTTTGGATCTGGTGGTTCAGGTCCAACATTCCTGCGTTACATAAGAGAGGTCTGAAGTCAACACACACACACACACACACACACACACACACACACACACACACCAACACAGCTGTGTCACATGCTTTTCCCAATCTGCCAAGAAACATTTAGCCTCTTCTCTCTCCTGACATGAAGTTTCCATTTTTAGTAAAATGTCAGGGTCAGTTTTCTTTCCTCGTCTGAGTGACGCTCAATCTATAACCTAACATGAGGCGCAAGTCAAAAACAATAACCGCTTTACTTGTCTTTACAATGAATAAATGCATTTACTTTTTCACCACACAGCCAAGAACTATGACACTGAGTAACCACAACGCGCAAGATTAATGTGACATGACAGCGGCTCCCCAGCATCGAGCTATTTGTCTAGACTTCTCACTAATTGGACAGCAATTTATTAAAACTCATGAAGTCACTGTCTGTGGTCGCCGCTGTCTTCAGAGCTCACCATATTCCTCTAAACAGCAGGAGGAAGACAAACATGTAAACCTCTGCTTAGGGGGACGAAAACTCCTCTAACTCTCTCTCGAGTCCCGAGAGGAGGCCAGATAATGATACGCTGGCAGGGCAGATTGCAGGGTTGCCATCGGGCTGGAACTGTAAACACAGCAGAGAAACCTCGTTAGGACATTCCAGAAAGATCCTCAACTGGGAATTCTTGGAAGAGCTTCTCTGGTGTTTGCATTCTTCCTTTGGGACAGCAGCGCTAACAGCACCTCCTGTGATCACTGCCCTGTCCCAAGCGAGAATTATAAGAAGAGGAATGGAGGCGAGCAGATGTCGAACATTCCTCTGCAAACTGTGGACAGTAGTGACGCAGATGCATTTCAGTACAGTAGATGTTTGTCATTCTTTTTCATACTGAAAATCCCATTTGATCATATCATTTTATGGAGGATTAAGCCAGTGAAGTTTCTTCAAACACAGCATTCAAAGCCAGACTATGTAACTTTTACTTGACAGCGGCCACAAGTGACAATTATGGTATTATGCCGAAAGCTAAACCGCTGTTTAGCATTTAGCTGTTAGCAGAGGTGGGACCAAGTCATGGTTTTGCAAGTCAAAAGTAAGTCTCAAGTCCAAAGTCCAAACCTTTTGAATTTCGAGTCCTAAACAAGTCACAATGCACTCTTCATCAATTTCAACCCGCACGTTTTGAATACTGCAATTCCTTTTTGTTGTCCACCGCATAGTTTTTGTAATCTTTGTGCTTGGGGGAAGGTATCAAGTTCAAGTAAAGTCACAAGTCATTGGTGTAAAAATCGAAGTCGAGTCTTTTTTGTGACTCAAGTCTATGTCATGTGACTCACACCTCTAGCTGTCGTAACAGGAACCCAAGTGGAGAAGAGCCATAAAGTCAGCAAAGCAACCCAGTAATGTACGTTATATGTACTTAAAATGAGCTTATATTAGCTAACAACCAAAAGCTTCTGGACACACCAGAAAGCTGTATAGTGTCTGAGTGTATTGAATTGTGTTTCATTACATAGGAATGAAACTTTTTATGTGTAAGAGGAGGAATGTGTTATTTCTTTTCTCAACGTTCGATAGCAGTGCTTAAAGCTGCAATAATGACCAGTAGGTCAAATGACTTTATGTAATGTAAAAAAAGGTCGCTCGTAGTGTCAAACCCATGGGGAATTATCACCTGCATTTCTCCCCAGCTCTACGGAGCGTTTTAAAATATTTCTGATGGTTTTATTTCCACGGCCTGCTGCTTAACTGTTGGTTTAGTGCAGTGGTTCTCAAACATCCCTATAGAAGAATAAAAAATGTAATGCAAATAGAAACCCAAACTTCCCAACTTTCCCTTAAACTTTATCAAACCATTTCTTTTTTTGTCAGAATCAGAATCAGAAATCCTGAATTTGTCCCACAGCGGGACATTTACAGCGCTACAACAGCAGAGGGACAGTGCAGATAAAAATGTTTTATCGACGTGACTGGGGTGTAAAGTGTCTTCTGAATTTGTTGGGTCTCATACTGTGACATACTGTGAGTTTTTCTGAACATAAAATATACACCGGTGCCTCCTCATCTGCCACCGAATTCACCCAAGAATAAGTTTGGCTTCCTCATATTTTCTTTTGTTTCGCATGAGCTGTGCATGTTGTCTTCGACTCTGAAGCATTGCCTGTTTTTGTTTTCGCCCCCGTCAGTTCTGTAAAGCTACAGACCGTCTGTCTGAATGAACACCACTGCTATTGTTAAACGATTTGTTAATGTTTCGCTTCGAAATAGACCTCAAAACATCAGTTCCACATTGTGTTTTCTTTATAAAGTCACAATAATATGACTTTAATATGACTTGATTTTAAAAATTTGTTCCGCTGCCCCCCAAAAATGTGGCTATAAACAAAATCAACTATAACTGCTTTAAATCCTCAAATACTTTTCAATGTAAAACACCTGAAATCAAAAAGCTTACTCAGTCAATTGTATTAAGTAAAGATTCAATCAAAACCAAATTGAGAATTAGAGTTTGTTAAACATGTCGATCTCTATATTTTGGATTTTTCTCTCTATTTTCTCATCCCTGCATCATGATGAGCAAAAGTTCATAACCCTGCCTTTAAAGTTAAAATAAGGTCATGTTAGCACAAACGTGACCTCAGGGTCATATGGTGTGTTTGGAAACTGTAACGTCACAATAATGTCCTCACATTGAATGGCTTCATTCTGAATAAGTTCCAGCTAGTGTAGCAGAAGTAATGTAACTGAGGCCGTGTCACTGTGTTGGACACGTGGGGCTTCAAGAGAAATGAGATCAGATAACGCTGAAGCTGATCCTATATCTTCTCAAGTGTCACCTCAGAATTAAAAATGTTCTGTTTTTACAGTGGTTAGTCATCGTCGCTTGGTTTAGTTACAAAAATATTTAAACGTTGAAAGTTTTTTGGTCAGTAGTGTTGTAATAAGTAAATGTTTTGTCAAGTGATGATGCCAGGTTAGTGACAGACATTGTAAACAATTAGTTAATAGAGAGAAATGTAATGATTTTCTGTCAACATTGAAAGCATGTTACTGGTTCCTTCTGTTTTGCAACAACATTCACTACACGGTGCCGACACAGCTGATCCACTGACTGTATCTATCTGGATCAATGCACAATGTGACTTTTCATTAACTTTAAAGCGATCCAAATGATTTTTTTTTTCATTTCGTATTATTGGCCATTTGAATTCGTCTCAGAATAGATATTTTCCCCTTGCTTTACCCCTAGTCTTAAAAATACACAGTCTGTGCATAATAAGACAATGCCCTTCTTTTAGTCAACACAATAGTGTCTTTGTGTGTCAGCAGACACATCTAGGCCTTCAGTTGCAACCATTAACATATCTCACAGCTGAATCATCATCACTTACTGGCAGCAACACCAAAGCTCGGAGTCATTCGTAAGATAATGGATTTTTACAGTTGACACTTTTAAAAACGGTTTGGTTTGCACAATAGACTTACAGTAAGACAAGCAGAAGAACAAGTTGCCACAGAGGGAGTTAACTATTTGGAGAAATAAAAGTGGTGCGGTATGTGTGTAAGCGTTAAAGGTGTCCTTTAAGGACAAACACTACTTCCCGGTGTCAATCAAGTTAAGATATGTGACAAACACCTAGATTTTGGACTATTTATATATTACAGTAAAACAACATTCAACAACATCACAACAAAAGGTTTAGTTCAAGTAATGCAACAAAAACAATAACACATAAACATTAAGAATGAAAATAGTTGTCTAAACTAGAAGGACGAAAAGAGAAGTGGTAGAAAGGAAAGAGGGAAAAAAAGTCATTATTGCTCTGACATGAATTCTATGTTTAAATCATGTACAGTATATAAGGAGGTATTAAAGAAGAGTCTGACCAATACTAGATCTTCTGGATCAATAATATTTATATTTCAGAGACTAATAAAATAATCTTTTCAGAATTCTTAGCTTAATCTTGACAAAGGTTCCTCACACTTAGGCCAACACGAGTCTACAGTATCAGCCATGCCAATATAATGTTTGGGCTCTTGTATTAAACAAAAATAACAATGATAACAAAGTAAATACATAACACATCCAAGTCCCATTATTCAAAAGTATTATTCTAATCATTATTCTGTTTACAGTAACTGGAATACAATACATACATTTATGCACACATACAATACAAGCAGTATGAATTAAAGATGGAATAAGGGTTGTTGAGGTAATTGAGACAAATCTATTTTTTTTTTAAAAAGACAATTCTTCCAAAAAGATATTTCCTGATATGACGTTTTGGTAATGGTGGATGGTAGAGCTCTATCTTACTGTCTAACATATTCCATAGTTGTTCAGTTGGGTTTATATTTGGTGACTGTGAAGACCATAGTATATGATTTACATCAATGTACTTGTAGTCTTCATCAAACCATTCAGTGAATTCTCAAGTACAGACACTTGTGCTTTTGTTAAGTTTCTCCACTGACGCAGGTTTTTCCTTTAAACTGCCACCACCTATATAGTATAAATTTAGTTTTTTTCTTAACTAGGGTGTCATTTTAAGTTTGTGGAGGGAACGCAGTGACTGTACAGAGTTTGATAGCTTAGTGTGTAATATTGCACAATATAACCATGGAGTATTGCACAACGTCCACATGACTGTTGAAGGAGTGGAAAAAGCCAAAATAAATAGCTTGATGTTTAAACTGCAGATTGAAAATTAAATCAGCCTCCTAAAAAAAAAAAAAAAAAAGGGACAGTTCACACAAAATCCAAAATACATATTTTTCCTCTTACATGTTGTGCTATTCATGGAGATATCGGCCCCAGAGATGTCTGCTCATGGACGAGAGGCTTGTGACAGCCTCTCTTCCATGAGCAGACACGCGCTTCCTTAAGGCCATGACACATCAAGCCGATATTGGCTGTCTGTCAATGTCTGGCTGTCGGTGAGTGTCTGTCGGCATTATTCGGCCTAAAGTGAGCTAAGCAAACAAAAAGTCAAGAGGGCACACATAGGCCTTTATTTTTTTATCTTTATCTTCTCTGAATACAAGATTCTTTCCTCGTTTTGAATGACGAATACAGGCTACCCCCGCCTGCTGGTGTGGAGAGTTATTGCCACTCATGCAGGCGCAGTACTGATGCGCTTGTTGGCTGTTGGCTGTAGTCGTTGTGGTGAGTTCAAGGGCGACTTTTTGGCCAAGACAAAGGCGACATGAGGCGACACTGCGGGCGGCTCTGTCGCCATTAGTACTTTTTTGTCGGCTTGGTGTGTCAGGGCCTTTATGCGCGGTGATACAGTTGGTTGGTGTAGTTCGGTAGAAAGAAAATAGTTCCTACATGAAACTGCTCACACCCATGTGTGTGGATTATCTTGAGTAACCGGGTCATGCTTTCTGGAAAGTGACATTGCTGTTGAGTATTTAAAATGTATTTTTTGTTGGCACTTTGAGCACCACAAGCCGAACACTGTAGTTCTATTATATTTCAGAGAAGGCAGACATCTGTACGACTCTATATCGACTCTCATCTATATCTCCAACACTCAGCAACTCACGGCAAAACAGATTCTAGATCGATAAATAGCACTACAGGCAAGAGGAAAAATATGCCTGGCTCTTTAAACTTCTGACATGTCTTACACTGAGAACATGCCCTGCTTTTGGAAATACATCTATACCGTAATACATACCAGAAAACTATAAACTGTCATGTCATAATCACATTTACTGCTTATTTTAGAGTTGGAAGCTCATATCAACCTCCTGCTTCAAATTTCCATCCTTCCATCACGTTTCAACCCCTCTCCAGTCTACTACATCTATCACCTACCTGCCTGTCCTCTCACCCTAACACACACACACACACCCACCTCACCCCCCACTCACCATCCCAGCCCACATTCCCCTCATTGCTGCTGGACCATGGAAAGCCCCTGGTACATTTTCAGAGCTGCTGAGCCCGTTTACAGACACAGAGCCCCCTCTCTCTCTTTCCACGGTACCGCTGGCCAAAGCCAGCCATCAGATCACATGCTATGTGCAGCCTCAGCAGCAAAGGAGCACAGCTATTTGCTGGGGGCACACATGCTGGGGCCCGAATGAATGACTGGCATTCTGGTGACCTCCCAGGATGGCAGCCGACCGCTGGGCTGGAAGGCTGCTTTAGGACAGGGTGTCACGGTTTGTTGCTGTGTCATTCGTCTGCATGTTGTCTCCGGGGCCGAACGCTGCAAATATGTTTTCACGCCTCTAAAGGGCAGCGTGGGCTGGTATTTATAAAGGGCCTGAGAGCTATGCCTCAGAGTAACGGTGCTCACTTTGGTGCAGTTTCGCCCTAAAGAATGAGATGACTGAGACTAAGTGTTTTGAGAAAAGTGGAACAAACGTCTGGCTGCTAGCCTGTGGCAGAAAGCTTCTGTTGTACGACTTTATGACTTGTTTTTATCTTGACACTTGACTTGACAATTTTCCTGTCGCATACCAGAAATACAGTTAACTTAATGCCGCACTGTGTTAACTCAAAGAGAACTGACAGACACGAGGCAGGAGAAATAAGGAGATGGGAAGAAAATGGGAAAGGAAACATAATTACAGTGACACTCAGCTATTTGCCCTCAGCACTGTATGAGTAATACGTCTGAGAGCAGAGGCAAAATATTCCGAGTGTTTCGAGGCAAAAAAGAAACAGTAAAGTTTCCATGGCGATGTCAACATGTAAATGCGTTAAAGCTGCAACATGTACGTGTTTTATTACCCAACAGCAAAGAAATTCCCATAAAATCTATGTGTAACAGCGTTGTTCATGAATACCTCAACTATTAGTTCACCAGATCTGGGAGATTTCTGGCTTTGAAAACTCACAATCTTTTTTCTTTGTTTTGGTCCTCCAAAATGTCTCATTTACAACCGCCCAACAATGGATTAAAGGAGTGGGTGGCCTGTGTCACGGGACATTTTTAATGTCTGAAAAAGCAGAACATATAGCCGTATTTTCATGCATGTATTGTGTAGTATTTGACTTCTTTGCTCGGCATTTTTGTTGAATATCTGCTCCAATTAGCTCGCACCTCTGTGTTGTACCGGTGACTTGTGAGACTTGTGAGAGTTTCTGACAGCATTGTAAGCTTTCAGTCAACGCTCATCGCATGTTGGTCTTCTTTTGGCTTTCGGATGCTGGTAACACTGACTTCCATGCAGCAAAGCACAATACACAAGAATACTTCTCAGATATCATGACTGAGGAGAAAAATGTGGATTTTCCAGTTCTGCAGGCAGACGAGGTTAGGTGCATGTGGTCTCTATGAAAACACAGGCGAACATCACAGTGGGAGTCAAAATTTTAATCATGACATTCATTTTGTTAAAACATGTACTACTCTCGTAAGATGTGCTCAGTTGTACATTGTAATATTTCTGAGTAGTGTTAAAAGAATAGGTCGATATTGTGGGAAAATAGACATCTTGTGCACAGAATCGGATTGATTATGATTGCTATGAAAGGCAACACAACACAACCTGCCTTCTTTGACTGCACAACACATCTGTTTTGTACTCTTTGCACCCTTAACAGATTTATCTCTTGTGACTCATGTCTGAAGTCTGTTAGCTACGAACGTCTGGAAATTCCCTTGAATGTAGCGCGACCTGCTTCAACATGCAGAGATCTTCTCGACTAAACAAATATGTAACCAATGGGCTATTTTATTTGTTTTTTTCACAGGTGTCTTATCAGAGGAATTAGGTTAGATCATGCTTTGCCTGCTTGCCTCGACACAATTTCATCTTCAACCCTGGCATCACAACCCAGGCCGTTGCGTAATACGATTACATGGGAAGCTCGTCGTCAGTGGTTTCCTGAGAACGGGATACCGCTCGAGTGCAGCTCACCTTGCCCTCGTCTTTTGTGCACTGTGTGAATGAGGAAGCCGTCCATGGATGTGAGAGCCAACGAGAGGAATCCATCCCGCTCCTTGCAACACTATCGCTTACATTGCTCACCAATCCTGCCGTATCAGATGACCTTGTCTGCTATTCTGTGTCATTCTTTCCCACACGGCCCGACACTGTAACATACATCCTGTTCTATCCAGTCCCTTTAACTCTTGTCTCAAGCCAGATACCGTCACTCTCAGATCATCCCGGAGTCCAAAGTAATCTACTTTGTAATGCATGAGGGAACAAAAAGAAAAACAGAGCGATTAAAAGAGTCAAACATCTTGTTGTTTGGTCTTCAGTTTAACACCATGGCAAATCTCTCTTTTATATCATCACTTATCTAAACTCTGACAAGTGAAACAGCCTTCAGCCCATATCATGTTCCATCATATATGAGCCTGTAGCTCAGGTTTAAACCATCTCAGAGCAGAATACATCAAATAGATCTTAGTTACAATGTGGTGTGGGTTATAGTTGTTACAAGCCTGTTGTTTTTCAATATCTTGATGTAGTTAAACAACTGCAGCTCCAAAATGACAGAAAAGTGACATCTATCATATATCATCACGTTTCTATACATATCTTTACATGTAAAGCCTCGACTGCAGCGAATAATCTTTGGTTAGGAGGAAAACTTAATTTAGATGTAAGCATTGTTTTATGGTACAGTTGAAAGTATTATTCTTATTGTATATGTACTGTAAGCACCATGTTCAAGTTCTGTATTTATCATACGCACAACAATTACAAAGAAGCAGTTGTTGCCAATGACAGTCTCCCTCCAACAATGCTAATTAAATATGTATAAAAAAAGATCACACTAGTAAAAAACAAAGAAGACTCTAACATAAAATAGTCCAATCTAAAATGAGAGTAAAATATATCATAATTAAAAATGATATAATTAGACAGTAAGTGCAAGTAATTAAACTGAATGTAAACAGGAAAGTAGTAAATGTGTGCATATGTAGAATGAAGGGAGAGTGTTAAAATAAATATTTAAATTCAAAGAGGCTATATTCAATATATATCAATTATGAATCTATTTTGAGACGAAGGTTCACTAAGTGGAGAATTACAGCACTATGTTTAAGCTAAGCTCTGTCAGTTTGTTATTCACTCTGGGACAAGTCTTAAAACAGTGGTTCCTCCTTTTTATCTGACTTGTGACCCTGTCATACGAAGCCATCTCTGCTTCTGACCTCTCGTTACCAATGACATCCAAAGAACATTCAAAGCAAAAACAAAGATTGGATGGAAATCTGAAAACAAATCACAACATTTTGTGCAGCAGTTCTTTCAGCGTTCATGTTGATCAACTCTCAACCCGCCAGATTTATTTTGCACTTACACTTTTCTCGTGCCAATTTGTAATGTACATTTTAGTGCACATGAGCGTACCATCAAACTCTTGAATACTGTTGTGACAATATGGATTTTTAATGCTCCAGCTGTGCCGTTTGTACACTCAACAATATACAGTTAAAGCGTCAGTTACAGTGATGTATTTTATATGTATGTTGGTACATTCAGTGTAAATGACTTTTTCTGTTGCCAACAACTGTACATACAGGATACACAATATTTCAGTGCAGCTTTATCTTTCACAATCAGTCCATTAAGCAATTGGTAAATATTAATTCAATTCTTAATCAAGCCATTTTACAATGTTAAGAAAGACTGTTTGGTTTCTGGGTTGTACATAAAGGTCGAGCTGTTCGTCCCCGTTTAGTGGAAGATGTGTTTTGAAAGTGAGGAAGTAGAAAATACAGTGCATGCAAGTCCAAACATGAGCGATGAGTTCATTATTTACAACAGACATAAACCTGGGAGCCTTTTTGGAAAAACGTCAAATTGGACTTTTAAATATTGAACTGCATGAAAGTGAAACTTCATAACTTTCTTAAAATTCACATAACAGAAAATACTTATAGAACAATAATTACAATATGATATACAGACAAACTAAATCTGCAGTAGGCATACAACATGTGTGTAATATTTGATCATATTCTTTATTTCAACATTGTACCGGAGGCACATCGATGAATTTGAAATCAATAAAGATTGATCAAAGAGCTTATTTACAAAAACAGAAACGGTAGTTTGTACCTTTAAGAGCTCCCTCTCCGTTAACACACACACATTTTGTCTTCCTGCCTCCTTCCCTTTGACAAAGACATTTTTATACTGACTTTAATGCGGCTCAGACGAGTAAATTTAGACTCAGACTGTTTCCAATTGTGTAACTGGTAGTTTGACTACTCGCACTGTTGCCTCATTTGTGCTTATGTTTCCACCAAAACCTCAAGAGCAATATGATTTTACACAATTTTGTTTTATTTTCCTCCAAGCCCATCTTCTTTGCACAAACAAGGCATAACTCATGAAATGTGAGTTCTGTCTGCTTTGGGGTCGTCCACAGACAGTCACTGAGGAATTTTTGTGGCACGCCATTTTAGACGTTCATCTCCTGTAATGACTTTTTGAAAGCGTCCATAATTTTCAAAGGGTCAGCCTTGCATTCCTTTGGAAGTTCACAGGAAGTGCGGCACAATGGAGGACAAAATGGCCAGAGGCGTTGTCCACCAGCAGAGAGACACACACACACACACACACACGCACACGCAGGGAGTAGAGGAAGTCGTGAGGTGGTGTTAAATGACATGACCAGACTTTTAAAAAAAAGTGGAGACTGTGCTGCTGTGGATCTGAAGGGGAAATGCAAACATGTTCCACTTTGCTGACCAGTCGCCTCCATGCGAGTGCCGCCCACAGAGACGCAGTGTCTGCATGTTTTTTTTTAAAAGGAGCCCGTTCAAGAGTATGCAGCATCTGAAACATGACGGGAATGTGTGAGTGTGTGTGTGTGTGTGTGTGTGTGTTTAATTAAGGAAGAAAGGGCCAGAGAGATGATGTGGGCACATACTATTGTCAGTTCAATACCGACTCATTGGCTTTATAGATTTGTAGGTTTAATGAGATAATCAGCCCGAGGCAAGTGGCCACATTCAGTGCAATAATCAATGACTCTTGCGCTTTCATTTTACCCATTTCTCTACCGATTCAGTTTGCGTGTGTTTGCATCTGCTGTCTGCATGGAAAATGTGGATTTTGCAGAAGCATGATAGCATCTGTAACCCTCCCTGTTTGTTGCTTTCTTTCTCTCCCTCCACCGCCCAAAGACACGATTAGTCTGTTGTGACCAAAATCTCTACTATTTAAAGGGCTCACAGTAAAAGTCAGAGTCTCTGTCTGAGGTCCTCAATATAGCTATTAGGTTGAAGCGGGTAATTAATAGCTCTGTCTAGTCTTTTGGCTTGGACAGAAATAAAGCCTGTCATGAAGATTTATTTTTCTCCCTTGAGGCGGGAGGTTTATATCTTCAAGGAAACAATATTGTTCCACAGTGTTGGGTGGTCTATCAAACGGAGAACATGAAGAAAGAAATTGCACTGTATGACTAATTAAATCATTGGCTCCCAACCTTTTTTTGTCAGACGTACCCCCACAGACCCTCCAGGTGAAGTCAAGTATTAATCAACACGACTACCCGTCATGTTCCAAACGTGTTCATTTGATTATAATAAACTGGTCATTAACTATCAATGACATACAAGTGGATAATATTACAATACGTCTTCATACAACTGAACTATCCTTGATAACAGCTGTTTGGTCACATTCTCATTCATACAACAACCACTCAGAGTGGCACATGGGAGTTCCAACCATTTATCCATAAGACTACTTTTAGCTAAATATTTGAAGCATTCATCCATTACTTGTACATGGTTCCCACGAGTCCTTGAAGTCCTAGAAAATGGACATAAATAAACCTGGTTTATTGAAAGTGCTTGACTTTACATATTTTGTTCTTTGATTTAAGTCGATTGATGCGGGTTAAACAGCGGCAAGCAAGCGAGATAGCTAACATTAAGCTAACCTTCATTTGTGCCTGGAAAATGTAAATTCCAGGACTCGTGGCTCAGCAGACATTTACATTTACAAATACTGGCTTGTTGAAGATCCACGGGACATCCATACGGCCCGATGCAGAGCCTGCAGCCAATCAATAAAGGTCGACGCTATGAACTTGATCCGTGTCTCAAACTGTGCCGAGTTCGGTGAATTTGAGGGACCTGGAAAGTCCTTCAATTTGATGTTTACAAAGGAGTGTGAACCTTTCTTTTAGCTATTTCAGACATTTAGTTATTACATTTAGCGATCTAGTTAGCTGTTACTTTTAACCATATAACCATTACATTTAGCTAATTCAACCATTTAGCCGTTACTTTTAGGTAGGCTACGTGTTTCAATTTCTCTGCTCACTTGCTAAGAAGTTTCTGCGCACTCTTACACATGTGTTATAGCTGACTCTGTCTTTGGATTTTTTTATTTTACATTTTTTTCCCATTAGTTGCGCTCCTCCCATATGCTCTTATGTACCCCCTGGCAACTGCAGAAGTTCCCCTGGTTGGGAATCAGTGAATGAAATGACTCAATATGTGAATGGAAGGAGGGTTAACTATCCTCCAGCCATGCATACATGTTGTGATTCTGTGTGTAACCTACTCTCAGCAGGAGGACGACCCCTGCATGTTTAAGATGTGTGTCCATGTGTGGCATTCTCCAGGCTCTGCTCTGCACCATGTAGTGTGATGTTGGGTACAAAGAGCCACTGTGTTTGTAGTAATGGGGCACATGCAGACCTCAGTGGACAGCTGCCACACACCACGCAGACACACACACACACACACACCATTAAGGCATGCACAGCCTCAACACACTTTCACAGACAAGAAGACTTTTTTACTCGTGTCCTGCAGTTGCTTGAATTCCTCTAGGACACCAACACTACAAGCAGCCACATTTTAGGAGTGCAAAGGTCAGAGTTGTGGAGCTCGCTATTCCTCTATCTGTCATACACAAGACACACACAACACATTAGAGAGACACTTAAGTACATTTAAACAAGTACAATTTAGAGTTTGTTTTTTTTCCTGTGTACGTCCATTTTATGCCTCTTTACAGTGTACTCTACTACTACTTTTCAGAGAGAAATACAGTACTTTTTAACCCACTACATTTTTCAACAGCTATAGTTAATACTTTTCAGTTTAAGATTTTACATGCAAAACATGTGATCAGTTCATAAAATATGAAACATTGTGGTCGATTAAACAACCAACAGTTTATAGAATAGATCAAAATAGCTTCACCATGACCAACTACAACATTAAAGTCAAAATATTGATTATAAATATCCAAGCTGACACTTTACTTGGCCAAACTGTACTTTGAGGTCAATATTTCCATTTTATGTTACTTTGTACTATACCTAAAGGGAACTTTTTGGAATGTTTTATTGTTTTTACTCTACTTCGTTGATTTAATAGTCACTGTTACTTTTCAGATTAAGATTTGGCATGCAAAATATAAAGTCAGTTTATAAAATATAATTAATTGTAATATATTCAAATACAAATAGATGCACCAATAATAATGATCCAATGAATCATTTAGCTTTAACAGGGGGCATTTTGTTTTTCCTCACGTTTTTACTGATACTTATAAACTTTTACTTTAAAGTCAAATGTTCGTTCCAACTTTTACTGAATTAAATGATCTAAATACTCCCCCCACACTGAAACAACGCACACACAGCGCGAGGAAGGAGGTTGTGTGCCAGAACACCAGACAGATGTGTTACCTTTTACTGAGCATTAAATGCATTTATTCTCCAAGCTCAAATGCTCTATCCTAAACTCCTCATTGGTAACGCTAAAGCGCATTGCAGCCTCCCCCCCCACCACCACCACCACCCCCCCTCCCGTGTGGTTTTACGCTTTTGATCCCAGAGGGACCTCGCGTTTTACATTCCTGGCATTCCGACCTCAGTCCCTCCTCGGTTACTTATTATCGCCGCCTGCTCTCTCCACAATCATTTCACAGCGAGAGGACCGCGGCAGCCCGTCCGGGGGGAGGAACATGAGACACGTTTGACTCGAAAAAACTCATGGAAATAGTGGAATTACTCTGATTTTTTTTTTCTACTTCGACATCGAGAACACCGTTTCGTTAGGATGAGCGCGTGAGCTGGTAAGAAGAACGACTTTTTCTCTCCCTTTACCACAACAGCAAAAAAAAAAAAAAAAAAAAAAAAAAGCAGCCCGATCACAAACATGAATAAAGTAGCTTCGTCGTAACTTCTGCTTCGAGCTTTTGCGATTGTCGTGTGTTGTGAGGGGATTCGAAGGTATTTACGGTGTTTTTGAAGACGACAATTGTGGAAAAGAGTAAAAGATGAAGTTATTTTAAAATGCGGTTTTGTGCGCTTTTGCTCCCCCGTGAGATTGGAATTTCTGGCGCATGCCTTTTTTTTTTTTGTTGCCTGCTGTGGAAAATGTCTCCACATTTCTGTGTTGTCGCTGTTGGTAAAGTAGACTCAAGGCTACGATGTTTTCATATTATACTACTTAGTCGCAGAGCTTTTTCTTAATTTGATAGAAAAGGGAAATATGTTTTTACATCATAATAAAGTCAGGGTGGCAAGTGTTGTTGTTGCCAAGGCCTACCTGCCTCACACACCCTTTGTTCTGTGAGTGACTTAAATGAGTGGTATGTGTTTATCACTTGTCTCCTGACTGATTGTACTGTATTCTCTCATGTTGCTCTGTTTCAGGTTCCAGCTGATCTATTTAAATATTTTCAAAAGACAAAAGAGCTCAACAGGTCTTTTAGAGAAGATAACAACGCACACAAAGCATTATGTCGTCCACTGAAGAGCCGTCTGGCACGGTCCTGCACCGGCTCATCCAGGAGCAGCTGCGCTATGGAAACCCCACAGACACCCGCACCTTATTAGCCATCCAGCAGCAGGCCCTGCGTGGAGGCAGTGGAAGCAACAGTGGACCCAGCAGTGGAGGCGACATGGGCAGGAGCCCACGTTCGTCTTTGGAGAGTCTCACCCAGGAGGAGCCTCCGTTTCCTCAGCTCTCTGCAAGGCAGGAGCCCCAGGGCCAGGAGCACCAGGGTGACTACCATCACTCAGAAAGTGGCTACCAGCTCTACCAGCTACATGGTGAGGAGCTTCCAACCTACGAGCAGGCCAAGGTGCACTCTCAGTATCTGGCCTCTCACTGGGCCCCTACAGGCCCCATCAGGCAGCTCCACGAGGGGCTCCTGCATGAGGGGGCCTTCCACGAAGAGGCAGACCTGATGGAGCTGAAGTGCAGCCATGTGCGGTCACTCAGTGAGCATTGCATGCAGATATCTCTGGAGAGGAATGATGCAGCTGCTAAAGCAGAGGCCATCAAGAGCACCTCTCACAGCTACCCCGAGCTTCCTTACTACGCACCGCAAGTCCTCCAGAGCCCGAGGCAGAGCCTGGACAAACGCAGCCCGCCCCCAGAATACTCAGCCCCCATACAGGGCCAAGGATTTATCCCTCACCAGATCCAGGAGCCAGTGCAAGCACAGCAGCACAGGTACAGAGATGACACATGATCATGTGTGTTATTGAGTGTGTGCATGTTTTTTTAGCCTCCTTTAACATTGCGTCATATTCTGTGGTGTAGTTTTTGTGCTAGAGTCAATCATCCAGGACTCGTCATTGTGTTTCACAAGGGTAAACACATACTTATCAATGTGAGTCACATCGTAGTCTGCGTACCGATTGGCTTCTTGAAATACTTAAGAGGAGAACAAGTCCAGCCCTGTAGGTGTTTGTGATGCCTGGCATCGTGGAACAGGATAGTTTCACATGCTTGTGTTGCCTGGGATGCTTTTACGAAAGTATGTTCTTCATATAGGCTTTGACATTCTTTACAGCCACTGGAGTCAGCTTGTCTGCTCGCCGATAGACGGGAATAGAGTGATATTTTACATGCCTTGCTCAAAAATAAAGGTCACACGCCTTTAACTTTAGCTGGCCGACCCAAACGTTCTGATTTTAGATGCGCACTTAGGATGTGAGTTTGTTTATTTACTCAGCAATGTCTCTCTCATAGGTATGTCCAGTCTGGTCAGCCAGCTGAAGTCCCCTGCTACAGCTCATTCACCAGCCTGCCACCTGCTGGCCTGGAGGAGCCCAACCAGGTGGAGCTGCTGCTGATGGAGAATGAGAGGCTGAGGCAAGAGCTGGAAGCTCACAGGGAGAAGACTAGCCGTATTCAGAAGGTAAGGAGAAGAAATCCATTAGATAAAATCCTATTTTTTTTATTATTTATTGCGGCTGACATATCTCACAGATCTTGTTAAAGGGACAACAATACTCAAACTAGCTTTACGTTTCATTTAGGGGAGTTTCACTTCACCCGTTACACTCGGGGTTGTCACAACGTCCACGACTCAGTTTTAGAGGGACATACTCCAAAGTTATTTAGTCGCTGACCAGCCAGACTTCATCCTCCATCTCAGCCACCTGTCTATGAAACACAACCCCAGTAAACAGTTGTCTCCCCGCCGTCCAACTCCCGGCACACTCCCTCATCTGGATGGGACAGATGAGATCAGCAGCTGCTACCTTCCATACCACAGAGGCATAAACAGAGGTCACAGCCTGCTACTGTGTTTACACACTCCTTTCATTGTGGAGCTGACCTTGTGGAGGCCAGAGAGAGAGAGAGAGAGTGTGTGTGTGTGTGCATGCTTTAGTTCCTGGGAGGCCATAGATTTTCAGCATAATCTAGGGCTTGTCAGACGGCAGTCGATTGGGTTGTGACCCGCACACACAGCTGATGGGGGGTGGGGTGGGGGTCCATGGCAGGTGGTGGGCTGCTGTGTAAAAAGTGAAAGGTCTCTTTTGTTTTTTCACCAAACAGCACCTTTTCCACTTTCTCTTTTCTTTTTTCCTGTCCTATTTTTTATTTTTTTTGTTAAACTTTCGGGATTGACTCCTTAACCAAACGGCCTCAAAATTTGCAAATTTTCTTGTTCAACATGGTGGAACAACAGCTTCAGAGACATTTGACACCTCGGCCAATCTTTCTATAAATCCACTCCGCTCTCCGCTGGAGTTATGTCACATGGCAATTGCCTTGTCTCAGCCTTAAAGAATGATAATTGCTGGGGTTGGAAAGTTTTCTCCGTCAGGCCGCAGCCCTGAGTAAACATGCCTGTGTGACTGCTATAATGGTGTTTTTTCTTTGCCGTTTCCACAACCCAGGCACAGGCATGCACACCTTCCCTCTGCTGGCAGCCTTCCCAGACCTCTGTGTGTGTGTGTGTGTGTGTGCGTGCGCATGTTCACTTGTGCTTTGCGGTGTGTTGTGTACGTGCGCTCCTGTGTGCTCACACACCTGGAACTAGAGCTATCAGCCCTCAGGAATGTAGATATAAATCAGTCTCACAGGGAGTGGTGCGGGCTTGAATTCCTTCTCAGAATTATACCACATACACAAACACACACACACACACTGAGTGTACTATATACACACACACTACCATATGTACCCATATCGAATCTATATGTATATCTATGTACTATAACAACATGATTCAACATTCCAGCGTCTCCCTGGCATGTGAAGTAGGTTAACCAAAAATGTCTCTTCTCCTTCTCTGTGCTCCTCTCCTCTAATCCTCCCCCATCTCCTCTTCCTTTCTTCCCTTTTTCAGTTGGAGCAGGAGATCCAGCGTATTTCCGAGGCCTATGAGACACTGATGCAGGGCAGCTGTAAGAGGGAAAACCTGGAGCAGACACTGAGGAAGCGGCTAGTGTCTGAGATCAGGAGGCTGCAGGATTTCAACAGAGACCTTAGAGGTATTGACTACAGACATACAAAATACCACATCTATACCATAATATAAGATCCGGTTAAAAATGTTGCCTAATTCTAAAACTTTTTTGCAATACAGAAAACTTGGAGAATGCCAGAACGCATGTTGCAAAAGAAGTAGAAGCCGCAGACCACAACCAGCACATCATGGCGAAACTCCTTGAACAAAGTAAGTATGTCATTGTGTTTGGCTTGACTCCTCCCCGGCCCTCTGTTACATCCTCCTTTGTAATCAACATACTTGATTAGATCGTATCGTAGCATAGCATGGGGCCCTTTTTGTAGCTAAGGGCATCCTGCATGCAGGAATTTCACTTGCATAACCTCGGCTTATTTGGTGAGAAGGCTTAATAATAGGGAATTCAATCCACGCACCTCTTTTGCAAAGGGAAACGAGCAGGCTCTAAATCACAGAGCAGCAGTGGATGTGGTGGAAATGAGGTTCCCCCACCTGTTGTTAGTGTGATTTATGTTGTCTGTTTAAGGAACTGGACTCAAGCAGAGTGGTGGTGTTTGTATGGCCTTTATGAGGAATGCTCTGTGCTATGTGGGTCAAAGGGATAGGGCGGCTTTCTCCCCCTTCCTCCTCCTTCTTCCTTTCAGCATTCCAGGAGTGCTTCGCTAAATGAAGAACACCGGCCACCATGTAGCAACTCTGGTACTTATTACTGTGGTTGGACTCAGGGGGGAGAAATTATAGATTGATGCTCAAATGTGTTTTGAGAAAGAAGCTCAGGCTGATTGGGAATGATTTCATATTTAATTTCGTCCTTGGGGCCCAAACTATTGTTAAAGATGACGTCCGCATTCATCAAACATGGAATTAACCTGCTCACCTTCGCTTCTCCTCTGCTTCAGATGAGGAGCAGAACTTTGAGCGGGAGCGCGTGGAGCGGGAGCTGGAGCGTTTGCGATCCACAGCGGAGGAGCAGAACGTCAGGGCGAAGCAGCTCGAGGAGGCCCTGGACACAGCTCGTGGGCGAGGTCGCCAGCTTGAGGAGGAGTTGAGGAGGAAGAGGGCTTATGTGGAGAAGGTGGAGAGACTTCAGAGCGCGCTGGCTCAGCTACAGTCCACCTGTGAGAAGAGGGAGAACCTGGAGATGAAGCTGAGGACGCGACTAGAGCAGGAGCTGAGGAGTCTGAGGGCACAACAGGTAAATATCCTGTCCGAGGAACACCCTCAAAAATCCTGATTTCTGTTGTAGTAGTTTTTAGTATTTCTTGCCATCTGGCTCAAACCCTCTCTCCCTCCACCTCAGAGGCAGTCCCAGCCACCAGGAGTGACCATGAGCTCGCTCCAAGAGCGCCTGCATGAGCGCGAGGAGCGAATACTGGCCCTCGAGGCCGACATGGTGCGCTGGGAGCAGAAATACCTGGAAGAGAGCACCATGAGGCAGTTTGCAATGGAGGTGGCTGCCACTGCCGCTGCCCAGAGGTAAAGATCATTGACTTTTGCTTGACAATTACCAGGACATCCTACATTCACACGTTTTTTCCGGCTCAGTTGAATTTGAGTTAAGCCCAGGACATTGTCTTTTCCTTTACAGAGACACCACCATCATTAACCACTCGCCTTGCCACTCCTCTAACAACAGCTTCAACGAGGACCTGCCAGTTGCCGACTACAGGAACCAGGAGATGGAGAGCAGGATCCGCGCTCTTTACGCTCAGATCTTGGAAAAGGACGCTGTGATCAAGATCCTCAACCAGCGGCTGCATCAAGACCAAGGGCGGAAGGACGAGCCGAGTCCCCGCACAAACCTCTTGAATACAGCGGGGGCACTTCTACGACCCGCCACCTCCACCCCCTCCATCAGCAACGCCAATAGCAACACAAGGAGTCGAGGTGAGGAGCATAATGTTGCCTCTTTTAATAATTGATTTGTGTGAGGCTAAGCAGCCCACTGTACCTCTTACATTACAAACGCACAGTGTGTAATTCCATTCAAATACACTTCTCATCTAGTGCATGCTACTAAAAACATTTTTTATGAATAGCAATCTCTGCAATCAATGACAGTTTAAAGCACTGCTGACGGATGCTTTTGTCTTTTAGGTAAGAGTTTCTCAGATGATCAGACTTTGCCAACCCGTCAATTCTCCGCTCAGTCTGAACCTGGAACGTTAGAACGGCCTGTGGAGAGGACGAAGGCCAAAGAGGCTGCCAGCACAACTAAGCTCAACAGTGGTGAGTGATCTATCAAATATGCATGAGTGGGTTTGTTTACGAGGCCAATAATCCATCCAATGATGCTCTCAGTATAAAAGTTAAATGATAAATGATTTGCACACATGAATTAACAAGCCTTCACAAGCTCAGACTCAGAAGCTACACAAAACACACGCACACACACACACACACAGCATTTAAATGCACTCTGCATGAAAGGAGTTTTGGACCTCGGCTTCATGGACGTTCAGATTGATTAACCACGCTGCTGCTTAACCAGCCAATCAGATACCATCTGTTCAGGTCATGGTTCATAATGTGGGCTTTGAGGAATGTGCATGGTTAGGAAATAATGTGGATCTGTTGACTGAGCATATTTACCAGAGTGGTCTGTTTGAGTGTGGAAAATCTCTGTTAACCTTTTACTCATTGATAGCTAAGCTGTATCTGGGACATTTTTCCACCGTTTTAGCCTTAAAGCATTTATATAATTATTCATTCTCTTTTCTTTTTCCCCCCAGACAAGGCAGCGCCTAAGAAGTTGCTATTAAACCCCTTCAGAGGCCTGGATGAGCTGGAGTCGGAGGCAGTGGAAATCTTTATTTAAAGAACCGAGAGGTGGATTTTGAATGACAAAACAACAAAAACAATTCTGAGAATCTGTGAAGAGTGCAAGTCTTTATAAAAAGAGTGGATTAAATATTGGATGCAAGAATGTCGTGGAAAGAGGCCAATGCACAAAAAAAAAAAAAAGGACCGTTTTCACATTTTTTGAGACAGAGCTGTGCTCCGACTCACTCCCTCTCTCTAAGCTGGACAGCTGCAGGCAGTCTGCCTGGCTGGGGGAGAAAAGATTAATCTTCTGAGGTACTTGGACAGTATTGTGGATTGTAATAGGGCAACATGTTCTCAGAGAGTGTATGCCAAAATATTTATATAAATATATATATATCTATATAGATGTATATCTATATAGATATATATATATATAATTGCTGCTTTTTCTCCCCTTTTATCTCCACTCCCAACCCAGTGAATTAAGAAGCTACATATTTATCTTATCTGGTTTCCACATTCCCCAAATATTAACTTAAGCATCATGCTCTTCGAGATAAATATTCAATAAAAGGTTATCTGTGTGACCTCCATTCCCCTCCTCTGCAAAAAAAATGTCAATCTGAGTAACCTCATTCCCATCACATGGATCTTATCTGTTTAGAAGACTTCCCTTTGTTCAATAATGTAACACATGAAACACTGCTGAGTTAAATGCTCTCACTGTCCATATCTCTGCAGCCCGAGTAGCTGGTTCTGCAGAGGCTCAGAGGTGTGTGGACAGGGAGATGCATGCTATAAAAAAAAAGACAAACTGAAACAGACATGGTGTCGTTTTGAAAGGGTGTTGCATCATGGTGTTGATTTCATCATCTGTTTTTCTGATGACTTTTCCTCCTCAAAGTATGTTTGCATGTGTGATTACAGTATGTGAGTGTGTTTCCTGATGTGGTGATTCTGCTGGTTCGGTCACCTTTTGTGGGATAAAAGTTGAAAACTACACCGTGTTGGTTTTTTTGTTTACTGTGAGCTTTGAACTAACAAACAGGTTAATTATTATTATTTTTATTATTATTATTATTATTATTATATATTTTATACAGATGTTTGTATTGTTATTTTAGATATGATAGTGCTTTGAGCAGGATGCCAAAGAGTTTTATGTATGTTTGTTGTAAGTTATGTGCCGACAATCACGGTCATGTCAAGCTGTACACAACCAACCAAGTGTTGACTTCAAACAGACATTTCTGTGAACTTCAAAAAATATGAAGGTTTTTACAGTTGAATTCATGCGACATTTCATAAAGCAATAAAATATTCTAATATACATTAACTGGCTCATTGACTTGTGAATTGTTTCATTTACATAGGATTTTGCTAATGGGGGGGGGGAAACATCTTGATACTTTCTATTTGCTGACCTACACCTTAACTCAAGTATGCTCATAATTGTCAGGAAAAAACCTCAGTTTTTCTGGTAAATGTTGTCTCACTGTTTCACTCCCTCCTCTCTCACATTGTCACCCTATCTCCTCATTCCTGTCCTCGTTCCACCGCAGAGAAGAGTGCTCTTCATTAATGAATACCAGAGCTGCATTCTTTTGGGTTCAACTTTCTCGGGTGGCCTGCTCTCTTGTTCTCTTCTTGCCATGAAGAGCATGCTTGACATAGATCACATTCTCATAGAGGCACGTAACCCAATAAGTGACAAAGACAGGTTTCTCCGAGATTAGCCGCTAATGCCTGAATTCCTGTGCGCCTCGATCCACCTTGGCTAACGTGCTGCATTCATAGATGCTTTTATTGCCTCCATTTGAACTCGCACCGAGAGGTGTTCATGAACTATTTCAGGACGCGCCATTGGATATGAAGATGAGAGGAGGGAGAGCTCTGTTAAGTGGTGTCTGTTTCAGGATGGATCTCTCTCTCACTCACACACACACACACCAGAGCCACTGATATCGACTTGTACCAGTTTGAGCCGGTTGACAATGAGACCTCACAATGCAGCAGGACAATGAGAATAACAATGAAGGTTATGGTGTCATCAGTGTCCAGTCACAAGTTTCACCTGTCATCCTACTGCATGCAAAATGTGTGCACAATACAAATGAAGGCTGCGGTAGAAAAGATTTCGTACATTTTAATTGATAAACGCGGAGCTGAGTGGAGCAATAGGTAGTAGTGAGACTCCTTTAACCTGTAGGAGCTGGGTTTGGTTTGTTAAAATTAAAAAACGTCACACTAAACTTCTGTGCGCAGAGAATCGATGGCTTATCACAGAAATGAGAATTCCATGAGCATTGATTCATTAATACCGACATTTATACCTAGTTTACTTTCAAATAAAAAGGAGGAGGCTGCCCATAATGTGCTCTTATTAATGTTTGTAACTGATTAGATGATTAATCATTGATCAAGTACTTAATCACAAGCTATAAACCCTTCATAAAGGGCTCTTCATTGGATAGTGGTACCAACACAACATATCAGACTTTGTCAGCCATCGAACAATAAAATCCTGGACCTTATTTCCGTCACTGTTTTGGTGTTTCCACCAATTATGCCAAGCAGTCTTTATGCTGAAGTGTCCTTGAGCACGACACTGAATCTCACCTGCTCCAGAGCTGCTGATGTGACGCTCTGAACTCCCCGTGGAGTGAGGAAATAAAACAGGGAATGTCTCTGTTATACTACATCACAATTTCTTCGTGTTACATTCGGTTGAGACATAATGCAGCGTGGGCTAGGGTATTCATGTGCACATCCACAGAAGCTGAGCATCAAAACATCACAAGAACGCAATAGAAAAGCGCCCGCACGCTGAAATTTGACTGTGTTAGGTTGAAATGTTGCTAGTAAAGGAACTTTTAATCCAGTGTAAGGTTGCTTTTATATTGTATTCTAATAATGAAACATGTCAGATACATATATAATATATATAACATCACTAATCTGTTCTAAAGGCTCCCGATTTAAAGTAATTGAGTGGCATCCTGAGGCCAATACGCAATCGTTTAAAGTTATCCATTAATGTCAATTTTCTGTGGCAGCTTTGAAAAATGTTTCCATTCTGATTCGCACCTGAGCAAGCAAAGATGTATGAATGCATCCTGCTGTAGTGCGGTTTGATAAGTGGATGGGGAATATGTTCACACCTAAGCATGTCTGGACTTGGGCAGAGAGGATATGAACTGGTGAGATAGTGCGGATGCTTGTATGGGAAAACACGGAGCAGGAACTGGTGGTATGTGAAATGCCATCAATCTTATTTATGAACTAAGAGCTCTTATCTGGCGTACTGACTGACAACATTGTGAAGACTCGCCAACATTCCTCTGTGAACGTGAAAGGCGGCTGACATGTTTCGACTGCAGCTCTCTCTCTTTCCCAGAATTGATATGATGAAGGAGGATAGAGCATAAACGGCAGTCAGGGGTCAAATTCCTGTTGTGCTCAAACATCGTAGAAAATGACATTTTCTCCACATTTTGCAACAGTTTTCCCTCCTTTCTATGGCTCAAGTCATATGGGAATTTCAAATTGACCCCGATCACCATGAAAGACCATGGGTTTGTTGCTGTGTAAACCATGGAAATGATCTTCTCACACTGGGTGTTTGTGTGAACTGACGGGTTTATTGCCCCGTCCCAATGTTTACAGTTTAACAGCACATTCCTGCCAAGCATCAACCTTTGAAGTTCCAGCACATTCAGCAAATATGCTGATGGTGAGTGATGATATCAAATTAAGTGAGTAAAGAGAGAGGTTTTTGAAATGCAGATTGTCCCCTACTCACATTGGTATGGTAATTAATATCTATTTCTGAACTAGGCCAAACACTCATTGAGAAAAATATTATTCATATTTCTGTGGACTAAATAATAACTACTACATAGCACAAGAATATACAAACAAACAAAGACAAGGATACAAATAAATGTTGAGTAGGGCTGCAACAAATGATTATTTTCATTATCAATTAATCTGCTGATTGTTTTCTAAATTAATCGATTAATCATTTGGTCTAAAAAATGTCAGAATTTTTTTAAGATCAGATTTTTGGGCTTTTGGCTTTATTATAGCTTATAGTACAGCCGAAGACAGACAGGAAAGGGGGAGAGAGAGGGGGACAACATGCAGCAAAGGGCCGCAGGACGGACTCAGCCTTCGTCCATGGGGCACCTGCTTTACCAAATGAGTTATGGCCGTCTGGTATTCACTTTAATATCTTATAGAACAGAGAAAAGCAAGAAATCTTCAAATTTGAGAGGCTGAATTGCATTTTTTGCATGTAAAAATAACTTTAAAGATTAATCGATTATCAAAATAGTTGCCGATTATTTTTCTGTTGACCTATTAATCGATTAGTCGGCTAATCATTGTTGCTCTAGTGTTGAGGCAGTGTGATGAGATATTGATCGACTGGCCTCCTCAGGGCAGATATATGGAGCTCTGATTAATGGAAACACGGAACTACTTGTCAGATATGCAGGAAGCAGACATCCTCCAAACACCCAGCGGGAAAGTAAGTTGATCCACAAAGCCCTATCATTTCTTCCTCTTGTCGTAAAGCCCCCGCATGTTTTCGCCGGACATTGGTGATGTCCCGCCCAGAGGGACACAGGAGAGTAACTTGTCACCACCTGCTACACAAACCTGCTGCAAAGGCTTCAGTTTTGAGTGGCAAGCCTGTTTGTTCAGGGGCCATATGTTTAAACCCACAGACATGACCCTGAGCACATATTTGAGCCAATATGTCAGTGAAAAGTCAGTATTAGTGGTGGAATGTAACTAAGTACATTTACTCAAGTACAAATTCAAGGTACTTCTACTTGCTTGGAGTATTTTCATTCATATAGAATATGATGCATTGCTGTAGATTAAACTACACAACAGTATATAAAGGGGTTTAAACTCACCGAGGAGTTTAAAAAGATTTTTCTAACCTTCACACTCTCATATGTAGGATAATTACATATTTTGGGATTCTAAGGAAGTTGTTCATCCGTTGAAAATCACCTGGATCAAAACATTTAAGAAACGTACATTACTGGACATGTACAATATGCACAATGTATGTAAATGAGCATGTTTTGGACTCCTGACAAATGGCCCTACAGACATTATATAATTAAAAGACTCTTAATTATGAATTAATTAAGAAGGAATTCAGTGACTCTTGAGGATTATTTACATTTACAGATCCTCTGAGACACAACACACGAGGCATGCACTGGAGCTACAGTCTGTGCTCCACCTCCTGGAAAACATGTGTTCTTTGACTTGGGGCTATTAGATCTGTTAACTGCTTTACACACACACACACACACACACACACACACACACACACACACACACACGTGGGAATGTATGACTGGGGCACTCAGGGGGGGGTTTGGTGTGTATTTGGTGTATTTTAACAGAGTAAGACCTACGTATATAACTATACCACAGACCACTCCAGTAACTATAATCTGTGACGCAGCGCCGCCTGCTGGACACTTACCAGACCTGCACGTGTCCTGCACGTTTAGCCTGTTTTGAAACTTTTAGTGTGATGATGCCTTCAGATAGACCTACATACATCCTCAACCACACACATACATGCATACTTAGTTATGCACACACAGATACATACTAAACACACACACATACTCAAGCACAAACATAAATAGCCTACATTCTGACACACACAGACACACACACACACACACACACACGCTTATATAGGTCCTACATACATACTGGAATGCACACATACATGAATACACACACACACACAAACACACACACACACATATATATATATATATATATATATATATATACACATACATACTCTCGTGCTACATGTATGTAGGCTACATGCATGAGACGATGCATGTATGTGCACGTGCTTAGCACCGTTATAAAGGCCCAAGTGAAGTATTTAAGGTTTGGCCAAGGCGGCTTCTCATTCTTCATGCATTTGTTTTGCAGATGTTCTACTCAGTAACTTTGGAGACTACACATAGGGGAAAAAAATGCATCGGCCGATTTCACTTCCCAAAACACAAAAGCTAGTCAGAATGTCAATCATCTTTTTTCTATCACTGGGAAAACCGTCACTTTGTGTTTGCAATGTTTTTAGAGGTCCCTGTTAAAAAAGCATCATGACTCAAACACACTGATGCTGCACAGTGTGCGCCTGACAACGCACCGTAGATCCCCGCCCACCTCGCCTCTGCCTGCTCCCGGAGCGGTAACGGTTCGTCAAATGAGCTAAACGCAGCTGTTGTGGTTGGAAGATAGTTAATCCCGTTCGTACTGAACTCTTCACGAACATTAAAAACGCTGCCCGACCACGTTACCAGCTGCAGGGGCAAAACTTATCTCCAGGATGTGCTCGGTTGTCGGCTGTGATTCATGGCGTCGCAGTGCGCAACGGTTCAAGTTACCGGAGGATCCGGAGAGGAGGCTGGAGTGGGTCCAGTTTCTCGCCACAGTCAATAAACAGCGATTTAAAGAATCCTCCTGGACGGACATTACAATTTGTGGCGAACACTTTAGAGATGACTGTTTTGACAACGTGATACCGCGCGAGCTAACGTTAAAGCCCAGCGCTGTCCCATCTCTGTGTGTGCTGTCACAGGAACATCTGGAGAGGCCAGCCTGTGTGGTGAGTCTGCTTGGACAGCTGTGACCAGAGGACACTCACCTTGCTTTGCCTAGAGGTCACTTTTGCAAAATGACAGGATGCCAGGGGCCAGTTAATAAGCAAACATTATGAATACACATTAAAAGGTCCATATCTCAGCTTTCTTTAAAATTCTTATATCAGACATTAACTGACTTATTAACTTAACATATTAACTTCATTATCTTGGCACAATCGACACTAGACCTATATGGCAGATGAGTGCGATATTTTTTAAATAACTGCATTTGCATTTTAGTTGTAAATGCTTTGGTTACATTTGAAAGAGTTTATATAACTTGTAACGGCTGGAACCACTTCCATCATGCAATCCCTCAAATATTGGAATGATTCATAAACATAAGCGGATCCTACCAGGGACAGAATGAATTGCGTTATCATGCTCTTTGAGTCTGAAAGACACATTTATAGGATCAGAATTCATTTCTGCATAACTTTAGCTCCTCTTCAGCTAATAGTTGTTCTATTGCACTTTACACATCCTGTCAGGCCATCGTCACACAAAGCTTTATCCCTTCAGACAAAACTGGCACATCTGTCCCTGACATTCTGCGCACAGTGCCCTAAGTCTGGTGAAGTCTATTTTGATGCATTATTTGCACTCTGGCACCTTCTTTACATCCAAGTGTGCCATAAATTGAGTATCACTAAACTCTATCTCAATTAAACATTATCATCATTATCACCTAATGCTGCATCCTATGTTTGACATACATACATTTTTGTTTGTTTGTATACATAAACCCTAAACTAAGTGGATGATTTCACTGTCACTTGAGTCAAATAGATCAACAAATGTTGCTTTCATCAACAGACATATTTGTTTACTCAATAAATACAGAAATTAAAATAAGTTTTTAATAATAACAATAATAATAAAAAAAAACAGTTCAGTTAAGAGTATGATTTGCTAAGTACAGTAAATGTAGAATAATTTTCACATTTTCCTCAGATAGACAAGTAGGTGTTTACTTGTTCGTCAAATAAAGTTAAGACACACTAACAAAGCAGGATTACAAAAGTAATGATTATATTGTCAAGCAAGAATTTTTTCTCTCTGTAATCGAAAAACACAAATAAGAGAGATGTACAGGTTAAGCATTAATGCTGTAAGACTTTTCTTATGTTTTTATTGCAAATAATTAGTTCATTCCCTCGGAGACACACATTTGAGAATCCTTAGTCGTAGCGATGCAGTAGGTAGTAAAAGTACAGTAGGATGTCCTGCACATCTTGAACAAGCATAATATCAACACAGTAAACTCTTAGCAACAGAATATGAAAGAGGTGCAGATCCACATTTTTTCATAAGCAAACTAGCTAATAGTGGTAATCCACATATCCACATAGTGATGCTGTGTTATCCCACTGTCCACATTTACATGCTACGGTAGCCATTTACCATCCAGTTGGTCATTAAACGCATTGTACATTCAGTGCACGCAAAGCTCTTATATATGTTTTAATGTCAAATCAAAACATATGGTACTGTAACATGCACAAAACTCAGTTTCTAATGTGTTGTTTTTTACTTTGTGTTGGAGGAAACCACAGATGCTGCTTGTCAGCCTGATCAACTTAAAACATGTGAAGGTCCAACTTACTTTTCTGAAGAATCAGAACTGACTTCAATGGGTAAAACATTTTTTAATTACAAAAAGAAATGTGTTATTAAAAATGAAGTAAAGTGAATGATTTTCTCACACTCTAAATTGAATTTGCAGCAGCCCAAGGAAGTCCACTGACGAGAGGCGGCTCATGTTCAACTGACACTTCAAATGCTTTTATATCTGTTTATGGCCAGATGCAGCCGCCAAAAAATAAGAATTTTGATTTAAACACAGATAAGTAAGTGTTCTTAACTCTCTGCTTACTTTGGCTGCTTTTTACATCAGGTTGGTGTTTTAATATTTCATTTACATTGTATTTTAGAACTGCACTTCAGCAGATGAAAGGGAAGTATGTCGTGCACGAAAAACCCCTCCTCCAGTTGTTTAGCAGCAAATGCCCGTTATGTGGCTGTATACTTCAGATAGAGAAGGTCACCTATGGGGTGCTCATCATCTTGAACCAACAGTGCCTTCAGTGTGACTACAGGAACCAATGGAAAAGCCAAGTCAATGCCAGAGTCTCCACATCTGGAGATCAACACCTGACAGAAGTAGTAGAAGTAACCACAGAGACCCAACAGGTAGGACTGGAATAGTCACTTACTGCAACATATCCAGACACACTGGTGGTAGATGAACAATTGTGCATCCCAAAAACAGTTTTTTATAGACTGTTTATTTAGAATCATGAATCATAATGTGTCATCTGTTTCTTGTTTGGTCGCTGTATTTAAAACAGTCTGCTGTGCAGGTTCAAAATGTTTATTTTGCTCATATACTCATTCTTGCCATTGTTTCACAGGCAGTGACAACAGATGACACCCATATGACGGGAGTCCCTGAGATTGTTGCCGTCGTCGATGAGGAGAGCGATCCCTCGGCTGACTCGAGTGAACAGAGTGACATGGATTCAGACGGGGATTGGAGGCCAGTGAAGGGTTTTTATCACGCCAGAGTGCTCGAAAAGAAACCGAAGGAGGAAACCGAAGAGGAAGCGGAAGAGGAAGAAGAAGATTATCCTCCACACAGTCAGCTCTGCACAGAGTGCGGGATGTTTTTCAATAAACAGAGGCCTCACACATGTGAGCACAAAATGAAACCCTATCCTTGCAATATTTGTGGTAAGAGATGTGTTAGTGAGACTGCTCTAAATACTCACGGCCGAATCCACGATGAAAACTATGAGTATCAGTGCAAATACTGCCACGTCACATTCAAAACAAAGGCGGGCAAAATCACTCACGAGCAGATCCACCTGACTGAAGGGAAACCCTACAAATGTCCCGACTGTTCACAGACATTTGCCACAAATAAGGAACGCAGAATCCACCTGGAGGATCACAGAGGCCCCCGACAGTTAAAATGTCCCATCTGTGGGATAGAATTCCTCTGGCCACTTTCTCTCCAGAGACACTTAGCCGTGCACACAGGAGTGAAGCCGTTTAAGTGTTCAGTGTGCCAGCGTGGCTTCAGCCAGGCGAGCCACCTGAAATCCCACATGCGTCTGCACACAGGGGAGAGGCCTTTCAAGTGTCGGCGTTGTGACAAAAGCTTCAATCACAACGTGAGCTTGAAGAGTCACGTCCAGCGGGACCACTCGTCCAGCTCTGGACGCGAACGGAAGAAAGAAAAGATAAACAAAAGGGCTGGCGAGGCTGAGGATGATGGAAAGAAGAGAGAAGCAGATTCTGGGCTTGACAATGTAGAGGAAGAACAGGACATAGAAGAGGAGGTGCAGAAGGAGACAATATATAGAAATAAAAAGAAAGGGAGAACCACAGGCAGACCCATAGGGAGGCCGAAGAGCTATGAATCCGGCAACTTAGTGGAAGGCCAGTGTTCAAACAAAGATCAGAAGTTAACGACGACGCAGTGCAGTGACGAAGAAAGTGAGGACGAGCCGAGTGACAGCGACACATCCTTTGATTCAGCAGAGGAGGAAGAGGAGAGCAGAAGGGGAAGACCAAAACATCCTGATAGTGACTCTGATTTTGACCCAGAGGAAAAAAAGAAAAAGAGTTACAGCAGCCAGAGCAAGCGTAGGGTAAGACCAAGGTAAACACTCAACGAAGATAATGAACTTGGTTTAAAGGTTCAATGTGTAATTCTGAGCCTCCTGCTCCAAATACATAGGGGGCAGTATTTCACCTCTACTACTGGGTCCATACAATCTAAACGTATCAACCATCAAAACCATCAGTTATTAAAAAACAACTAGAATATGTTAACCTGTTTATATTTTAGTTGTGGTCATTTGTCATATTTATAGTATTCTAAGTTTTAGAGTATTATAGTGTATTCTTTATATTGTGTATTGTATTCTGCAGGTTTATATCTCGCTGTTCTATTGTTGATATATTTGCTGTGTATGTTTTACTCCTGTGTAAGTCTGTCAGTCAGTCAGTCAGAATACAGCCGGCGTATATCTGAGCCCCGGGAGTCACAGCGGGCTGATGGAGCGATCCGGCGGGGAGTCGGCTAAATCAGTGCTAACTGCTAACTGCTAACGGAGGATCTGTCCGTCTCTCTTAAACCCTCTACTCCTGGCAGCGGTGGGGACGAGGCGACTGTGCGAGTCCTTTTCTCGTTTCTGCCACTTTGGATTTAATCAAAGCAAACTATCAAAGCGTGCAGGGATCATGGATGTAATGTTGACACGCCCTGAGTCTGCCCGAGTCAGAGAGCTGCTTTCAGTAGATATCTGTGCAACACAACACACAGACGTCTTTGACACAACGTCAACACTGTTACCTCGTCACACTCTGTTGATAAAGTTGGTTCATCGCTTTAATGTTTTAAGTTTAAATTCTTGTATATCTTACACATTGAATCTTTAAACAATTGTGAAAAGAAAGGAGCCATATAAAGAGGACATTCATACAGACCTGGACTGAGGTCCTAGATGACATATGACAGACAAAGCATGTAAGTGCAGGTGCAAGTCAAATGTCTTTGCCTTTTAGCGTTAAGAGAAGCTGTTGCTTTGATTTCAAAACACTTTAAAATCCTGTTGGCTGATGTGTATACCATGGGATCCACATGGATACACGTATATTGAACAGGGCTGATGTTAAGTGCCTGTGTTCTTTTCTGTTGTAAACTTCCAAGACTCATAATACTGAGTATGTATTGTATGTAATTATGAATGATCTGTGAAATGCTTGACAGTTAGTCATACATGTTGCTGAGAGAAGATACGTTTTGTGGCAGACCGAAAATGCAGTCTGAAAGAATATGTATCCCACTACAACTTTTGGTGGGAAAATAGAAACGTCTCCCTATTCAACAAGGTTATTAGGCATTATCTAAAGTATACACAAAATAAAATACTTGATGGTAGGGAAAAAAGATTGTGCATTATAGAGGGAGTTACATATTTTGGCAGACTGCATGTCCAACCTGTTAGGACAAGTACCTTACTCGCCTTGTGTTATGAAAAGCGCTATATAAGTGCAATGCATTATTATCATGATTATTATTATTTACCCTTTAAGGAGGGGGATCAGAATAATCTATAACAATACCCAAAGTTAGGCTATCATTTGCAATGGAAACAGGGATTACAGTAAATAAATGTTGTTTGCAATGCTGGATTCAGTTTATTGTATATTTGGATTCAAGTAAATGACACTGAGGCGAGCATTGTGTTAAACTGATGATTACAGTGATCTTGATTTTACACTATCGACCGCATATTTGAAGGAACAAATTCCTTACAAAGGGTTGAATTACAGCGTGTCTGGATCTAGTTTCTAAACAGTATCATAGGATGGCATAAAAATTTTAACATTGTCAAATTATCATGAAAAAAAGTTTGCTTTATAAGGAAAAAGTAAATGTACCATTACCACAGTGTAGAAATACGATTTTACAAGTAAAAGTCCTACATTCAAAATCTTAGTTAAATAAAAGTACAAAAGTATTAGCATCAAAATATACTTTAGTTTATGTTATTATACATCCTATAATTGTAATAATATTACTGATGCTGCTTTAAAACGTAAGCAGCATTTTAATGTGACAGCACATTTCAATAGATAGTTTAATCTGTAGCACAGTATCATATAGTATACACTGATTACAGTGTAGTGCAGGACAGTTATTAAGTAGTACACACTTAAAATACTGAAGTAAAGTTAAAGTGAATCTAGTTACTTTCCACCACTGGATATGATTGCCTTGGTTTTTCAGCACATATTCTCAATTCACAGCAAAACGAAGTTCTATATAACAAAGAAGAAGAAAATCATTTATTCTGATCGCTGCAAAACCTCGTGGGTAAAACACCAACACTAAAATGATCAATTAAACACCTCCGAGACAAATCCACTCTCACTTAACGCATAAGCCGCGGCCAAGGTCACACATTCCTCTAACATATACGGGATACGCCTGATATCAAACCACGCGAACCCCTCCACTAAACCCCGCCCATTCAGCCGCCAACAGCCCGCTACTGCCGGTGAGCTGCAGCGATGACTAGCCTTTAGCTTCTGACAGTTTGGGACGTTGCGATACGAGCACACACACACACACATACACACACACACACACACACACCGAGGCCTGTCTTACAGCCCCCCGCCCCCGGAAACATTAAACTCTCCTGGTTCTTGTGAAGCTGGAGGACAGCGCTTGGCCCCAGGATGTGCTCCGTCGTCGGGTGTGATTCATGGCGTCGCAGCGCAGAGCGGTTCAAGTTACCGGAGGATCCGGAGAGGAGACTGCAGTGGGTCCAGTTCATTTTAGAAGCCAACGGGCAACGACTTAAAGAATCGTCCTGGACTGATATCACCATATGTAAAGAGCACTTTACTGACGACTGTTTTGTGAAACTGACTCCAGCCACCACGGTCCGGCTGCAGCCCGGCGCTGCCCCGTCAGTGTGTGTCCACACAGAGGCAGACGAGCCTCCGGAGAGCCCACAGTGTGAGGTGAGTCTGCTTTCACCGCCGACATGTACGGCTGTAAGTGCACAACAGTACACGAGTGACCCTCCTATCTAACAGCGTATCAACCTGATGCCCCAGACTGTCTTTGACGCCATATTTACATTCGGATGTGTTTGTTTTGATACACAGATCCGGCTGAGTGGACGGTGTTAATTCTTACTGTCTCTCGAGCCCCCTGTTTTTTTTTTTTTTAAATTGCCATTCATTCATAATTTAAATTAATCATGTAAAAGCAGGCCAGAGCCGCAGTACAAATATAATTGTCAAGTGCAGCAAATGTAGTTTGTTTTAGGCAGATAACTTTGTGTGTTAAAATGTTTAGGTGCTTATTATTTTGTTGATTAAAGTAATAACACACTAACAATTATCGACCTAGCCCTATAGTAGTGTTGATACTGTATAATGAGCACTTGTCCTGTCTTTGGTGTAGAGACAGGGAATTAAATTGCCTGCCAAATACAGGGAACATGTGTGGCTGTGGAAGACAACTATTTCCGTCACCTTGGCAGATAGGTTGTTCTTGTATTAGGAGTTATTATTTTATTTAAAAAAAAGTAAATCCCAAATTTCTAAGTTTTAGTGGCCGGTAGAAATTTTCGGTGAGCCGCTACACTGGCATGTGAGGAAAAGCTGAATTTCAGATCCTGTGTAGAGATAACAACATTTACAGGCATATTGAGCAATTCATCATTAATATGGACAGTAAACTTTCATTTATTTTCATATAAAATGTATAAGGGAAATACTGTCACATGCATTCAATGGAAACGTCAACCAAACACAACTTTTGGTGTATTCATTGTATGTCACTTTTGTTTCTACAGTTTATGCTACAACTACACGCCTTTACTTGTGTTGCTTTGTGTAGGACCCTGAAGAAACTCCAGAAGTTGCTTCTCAATGCGATCAGCTTAGACCATGTGACCCATCTTCCTATTTTGAAGAATCAACGGGTGAGACATTTGTTTTATGTGTTAATAAAAGTAGAGTGGGTATTTACTTAAATATATGCTTTTCATGTGAGTAATAAAAAAAAATGTTAAATTCAATTTGCAGTTGCTCAACAAAGCCCAGCGCTGAGTGTTGCTTCAGAGGCTTTCATGTCTGATTATGGTCAGATGCTACAAAAGATTGTAAACATTGATATGATCAGGAAAAAGTAAGTGAATCTTTCTTAAGAGTTGTACTTTGATTAAAACAGGTTATCTTTTTAAAAGCTGTGCCTCACTACTTTTTGTTTCATTCATTTTTCAGAGCTGCACTTCTGCAGATGAAAGGGAAGTACGTTGTGAATGAAAAACGTCTCCTCCAGTTGTTCAGCCACAAGTGCCCGTCATGTGGCGCTGAAGTAAAGACAGAGAAGGTCACCTATGGGGTGCTCATCATCTTGAACCAACGGTGCCTTCAGTGTGACTACAGATACCAATGGAAAAGCCAAGTTAATGGCAGAGTCCCCGCAGCTGGAGATCAACACCTGACAGAAGTAGTAGAAGTAGACGTAACTCCAGGGAGACACCAGGTGGGACATAACATACCACACCGTACACACACACTGACTGTAGTGTAATGACTGTTGAGTTGTCTGACATACTACAACATATCCAGACACACTGCTATCTTAAGAGTCTCCTTCTAAAAGATTTGTGCATTCAAGAAAGTTTTAAAACTAAAATCATACACAGTATAGACTGTCCAATATTTTGTCAATTTCGTGATCGTATATATTGGATATTTTTTTTATTAAGCCTATTGTATTATTGCAAATTTGTAGAGTTAATGTTTGTGATGGATTGTAACATAAACAGGTAGAGCTGAAACGATCAGTCGATTATTCGATTAGTCGATTCACAAAAAAAGTAATTGGCAACTTTTTTGATAAACAGTATAGTTCTTAAAGTCATTGATGGGGCAGTGAAATGCTGCTCCAAATTCTTAGCGTCCAGCTTCTTAAATGGGAGGTTTTGCTGCTTCTCCTTGTTATATATCATTGTAAACTGAACATCTTTGGACCTTCGGTCAGACAAAACAAGACATCGCCTTGTACTCAACTAATATTATTTTATCACCTCTTTGTTTGTTTGGCGTTCATATTCATCCCGTACAGAAAAGTTACATTTTGCTCATACCCATTCTTGTCATAATTTCTTTCACAGATTGTTTTAACAGACAACTGCAGCACTGAGGAGAGCGATCCCATGGATGAAACGGAGGAATCAGGCGATGAAGGTAACATGGATTCAGACGGGGATTGGAATCCAGCGGAGGAACTTTTACTGACGAACAAGCTTCATGAAGAATCTGAGGAGGAAACCGAAGAGGAAGAAGATAGTGTTTGTCCTCCGCTTGCCCTCAAACACAGTCAGCTCTGCACAGAGTGTGGAAAGTTTTTCAATAAACAGAGGCCTCACACATGTGAGCACAAAATGAAACCCTATCCTTGCAATATTTGTGGAAAAAGATGTGTTAGTGAGACTGCGCTAAATACTCACGGCCGAATCCACGATGAAAACTATGAACACCGATGCAAATACTGCCACGTCACATTCAAAACAAAGGTGGACAAAATCACTCACGAGCAGATCCACCTGACTGAAGGGAAACCCTACAAATGTCCCGACTGTTCAGAGACATTTGCCACAAATAAGGAACGCAGAATCCACCTGGAGGATCACAGAGGCCCCCGACAGTTAAAATGCCAAATCTGTGGGATAGACTTTACCCATATCACTTCTCTTCGGAGACACTTAACCGTGCACACAGGAGTGAAGCCGTTTAAGTGTTCAGTGTGCCAGCGTGGCTTCAGCCAGGCCGGCCACCTGAAATCCCACATGCGTCTGCACACAGGGGATCGGCCGTTCAAGTGTCGGCATTGTGACAAAAGCTTCAATCACAACGTGAGCTTGAAGAGTCACGTCCAGCGGGACCACTCGTCCAGCTCTGGACGCGAACGGAAGAAGGGGAAAAAAAAGAAAAGTGTAAGCGACTCTGGTGATGCTCAGGAGAATAGGAACAAGAGGGGCACAGACTCTGGGCTTGACGATGTAGAGAAAGAACATGATGAAGAAGAGGAGGTGCAGAAGGAGAAAACATATGTGCCAAAACATAAAAAGAGGAGCACAGGTAGACCCATAGGAAGGCCGAAGAGAAATGAAGTAGGGGAAATGAAAGGCCCGAGTTCAAACACTAAGAGTGCCAAAGTGCGGAAGTTAAAGAGAACGCATTGTAACGTGATGCAAGAAAGTGAGGAAGAGGCGACAGAATGCAAAATGTCAGAGGAGGAAGAGGAGAATAGAAAGAAAGTGACATCCAGCACAAATAGAGCAAGAGGAAGGGCAAAACATTCTGACAGTGACTCTGATTTTGAGCCAGAAGAAAGAAAGAAAAAGACTCACAGCAGCCAGAACAGTGGTTCAAGTTCAAGGAAGCTCAGAGGAAGACGAGGAAAGAAGTGAAGACGCCGAACATTGAAGCAAAAAAAGTTATTGAGTTGAGCTTTTATTACGTGAAATACAATTTAGAGCGTCCTACAGAAAAGGACTCTTTTCAAATTTTAAAACTTCATTAAGGCATAATGTCAGTTTGATTCAAGAACCTTTTTAATCCTGTTCACTGATGTAAAACTAGATTAAACTGGGTTGATGTTAAGTGCCTGTTTTCTGTTGTGTTGTAAATGTTCAATAATTCCATAATACTGTTATTTACTGTCTATGAAGACGATCCACTGTTTTAATTAGCAAGAAAAGGTCTCCTCTGTAGGTCTCAACATTA
The DNA here is from genome assembly GCA_943593645.1 of Bovichtus variegatus. Lineage (NCBI taxonomy): Eukaryota > Metazoa > Chordata > Actinopteri > Perciformes > Bovichtidae > Bovichtus > Bovichtus variegatus. Next base: position 7,210,075 of record CALSCE010009779.1, on the reverse strand, counting down.
TTCTGATACAATACTTATGTTAATAATGGTGGATTATTAAATTCTACCAATATAATACCGCTGAAATACCACTATGGTCAAATGTGAAAATGTTTTGGTTTTGGGAACTGACCCTTTAATTAGTGTTGCAGTGTTACATTTTCTAATCTCAACCCTGTCATCTGATGGTGTCTATTATCTATATGAGTAGGATTTTCCTTTAAAAAACAACAACACAATGTATAAACTCAGACAAAAATAATAATTTTGTCAATCAATAAATGTTTATTTTGACTTTTTTTAAATCCTTCATTGAATACAATACACACATATTTTACTTAATTAATCCCAAAATATTATATCAATAAAATTATATGGTTTAATGTCCACCCTCCTTTTATAATTTTAAAGATACCAATTAAAAAAAACTACATAACAAATATATTTAAATTGGCAAAAACTACTAGATTATTTAGACATTTCAAATTTACTCCCAATTGTTTAGCAGACCCTAAAGGTTTTTATTATTTTCCAATTTGGTTATTTCTTGTAAAATGTATTTTATTTTTATACTAAGAAATATAGCTTTTAGAATCAAAAACTGAAACAAGTATTCTCTATATAATGAATGTTATTTACATTTCCTCATTAATGAAAATTCTGGAGGAAGCTAAGAAAATGTCGAACAATGGCGAGCAGACATAAAACAAATATAATGAAGCGAAACGCCGAGCGAGCAAAGGTCGTTTCACATCGAACGCTTTGCCACTGAAGGTGAGTGAGTGTTAGAGAAGAAGAGCGAAGAAGAGTTCGCTTTCTGAGTGACAGCTATGTGCTTTGGGTTAGCTCGCTTAAAGGAGGAGGGGACAACTCTGAACGTAGTGTTTACAAATCGGAAGGAGAGTTCAGCTCGTACAAGGAGCTTTAACCGTTATAGTTTCAGTCTCTATGTCACCTTACGAGTCTCGGTTAAATGTATGTTACCTTTCTGGACCTCGGCAACCTTTGTGTACAAAGTGTAATAAACTTTAATCACCCCCAAAAGATCATTTCATATCGAACCTAAATCCGGGATACGCCCCAAAACAAACCACGCGATCCCAACCATAGAACCCCGCCCATTCCGTTACCACAGCCACAAGCTACATGTGTAGCCGTTAGCTTGTCACTGTTAGCGTTGGAAACTAGTCGACCCAGAAGGTCTTCCAGCTAACTTCCCGTAAACACTAAACTGTCCGACACACTTGTGAAGCTGGAGGACAGCACTTGGCCCCAGGATGTGCTCCGTCGTCGGCTGTGATTCATGGCGTCGCAGCGCACAACGGTTCAAGTTACCGGAGGATCCGGAGAGGAGACTGGAGTGGGTCCAGTTTCTCTTCGAAGTCAACGGGCAACGACTCAAAGAATCGTCCTGGACTGATATCACCATATGTAATGAACACTTTACTGACGACTGTTTTGAACACCTGACTCCAGCGACAGACATGGTCTGGGTCCAGCTGAAGCCCGGCGCTGCCCCGTCAGTGTGTGTCAAGTCAGAGCCAGACGAGCCTCTGGAGAGCCCACAGTGTGTGGTGAGTCTGCCTGGACAACAGCTGTTACAGCTGTTACATCTGTAACATCTGTCACTGTCTCCGTCCTGCCTTCTCAACATGTCACCTTTCACCATAGAGGTCACATTAATCATAGCTGGATGTTTTATTCTCCTTTGACCCGAGCAGCACACTGTTTTTATTTACAAAAGCTGCTTTCAGTGGCTGTTAATCTTAGTAAATACACGCATATGTGACCAATCATTAAAGACACTCAGAGCCCCAATTACATCTACACGAGCATTACTTTTTTTAATAGATAAAGTGTTTCTCTCATAAAGGAATGCCATTCTAATAAAGCAGGGTAATTGCAGAATGTCATTTCAATCATGATACATAGTTATAGTTTTGCGTGTTTTCTTTTCAGTATAGTAGCCTAGATAAACAAGTGTGTAAGGTGTTTACACTACTGGTAATTGCATACTTCTTTATCCCATATAATTAACTTAATTTCGTCAGAGTCTAATATTTGAGACACACTAAGAGTCATAACTATAGTTACTATTCCCTTTGTGCATTCACATAAACAATCATCATACTTTTTGACACAATAATTACAGTGAACTGTACAAATCAACTTCCTTCATTTAATACTTGCTGTCCACTTCCTGTTACACAACATGTAACCTATATTAGGTAAATCACATTCACATTTTTTAACATTCATATATATGTGTTCTACTGCACATCATGTGTGTCCTTGTGCAGCCAGATAAAAAAAAAAGAAGAGTTATGAGTACTTCTTCTAACTGCCAATACCAACATTCCCAGTTAGATAATGGTGAAAACTAAAGTAAGACCAGGTTTGCCTTTCTCCCCCAAATCTGTAAATCCGCCCCTGAAAAACACACCCATGTCCCGGCTACTGGCGGTCAGAAACACCCGTGAAATACACTTAGCTGAGGTAATAAGTGTGAAGTAGGATGAGCGGTTCTCTAGATATGCAAAGGACACCGACAGAAATTCCATTGCTTGTTTGTGTGGAGCTTGTTTAGCTACAAGCTTTTATTTTTGTCATTCTTGTAGAATCCAGTGGAAACCACAGATGCTGCTTGTCAGTGTGGTGACCTTAATGGTCCAGCTTCCTCCGAAAAATCAAGACATACTTTAACAGGTAAGAAATGTTACGTACTGCATTTATATACTAGACTGTATATATGTATATACCTGACTCAACAGGTATATATATATTTATATGTTCACATATATACTGTGTATATATATATATATATATACAGTATATACTATACTATATATAGTATAAACCTTTTCTTTACATTTGTAGATTCACAAGCAAGTCCAGTGTCAAGTTCACCTGATGCTTCGAATGCTGTCACTTCTGGATCTAACCAGATGCGACAAATAGTCATAGTTGACCAGAACAGGGAAAAGTGAGTAACACTTTCTCAACAGTTTGTCTTAAAGTTATTTACAGTTTAAATTAGGTTGGCTTTTTTAATTTAACACTTTTAATTGGTTTTCAGAGCTTCGCTTCTACAGATGAAAGGAAAGCATGCTGTGAATGAAAGCTGCCTCTTCCAGTTGTTCCGCCGCAAGTGCCCATCGTGTGGCTGTAAACTTCAGATGGAGAAGGTCACCTATGGGGTGCTCATCATCTTGAACCAACGGTGCCTTCAGTGTGACTACAGATACCAATGGAAAAGCCAAGTCAATGCCAGAGTCCCCGCAGCTGGAGATCAACACCTGACAGAAGTAGTAGAAGTAGACGTAACTCCAGAGAGACACCAGGTGGGACATAACATACCACACCGTACACACACACTGACCCTACTCTCTCTCATGCACCCCCCGAAAGGACAAGGACGTTCTTTTGCCTTACGTTTCCCATTCCTTCTGATCAATAAAGAAAGGTTGGATTATTATATAGTATTATGTATTGTGTGGTAGACTGCCGCTATGCTTTGGTTGGTATGATTATGGCTGTGGCACATTGGTTTATTATGGGTGTTACACTGATTACATGCAGGGCTTATGCTGGCTGAGCGTTGTATTGGAGGTTACTGTATTCTTGAACTCCTGCTTTGTATTAACACATCTGTCACGTCTGATAGAATCCTTTGAAGGAGGTTAAAATGGCTGGAGGAGCTTTTCTTGGCTAATGTAACAGGTGCAGTAAAGCGTAGTCACAGTCCTGCTACTGTAGCCGTATCCATAGCATCATAGATTCAACCACAAATCTGAGCAAAAGGCTTATCCACAGCCACGACTTCAAACCCCACAGTCACACAGAGCGGCTGCATCTGTGCTCACAGTGGCTGTCTACTGTCGGAGCTCACTCTGTTGAAAGGAGCGATGAGAAATAAATGTACAGTGTCACATCGGCTCTCCTTTTTGTAGTGTTTCCCTAAACTGGCAGTGTGTGACTGCATGGACTTGTTGCACATATAGAATTCAGTTAAATAATGAATCATAATGTTTCCTCTGCCTGCCTCCTTTTTGGTCATTTGTCTGTAATATTCTGTGCTGTATAGACTTGAGGCAACTTTTAACACATGTCATGTTTTCATTCTTGTCATTGTATTGTTTACAGGAAATGCCAACAGATGACAACCCCAGCAGCACAGTTCTCTCTGAGATTGTTACTTTTAGTGATGAAGAAAGTGATCTGTCAGACGAAGCAGATGAAGGCGATGAAGGTGGAGTGAGTTCAGATGGGGAATGGAATCCAACTGAGGATGTTTTGCTTGCTGAAGAGCTCACAAAGGAGTCTGAAGAGGAAACCGAAGATGAAAGCTTAGAGGAGGAAGATTTTGATTCCTCGGGTGGCCTCAAAATTAATGAGCTCTGCACAGAGTGTGGAAGTTTTTTCACTATTCTGAAGCCTCACACATGTGAGCACAAAATAAAGCCCTATTCCTGCAATATATGTGGCAAAAGATGCGTTACCGAGACATCTCTGAAAACTCACAGCAGAATCCACGATGAAACCTATGACCATCCGTGTAAATACTGCCACGCTAGCTTCAAAACGAGGGTGGACAAACTCAAACACGAGCAGACCCACCAATATAGCCAAGACCCTTATAAATGTCCTGACTGTCCAGAGTCATTTTCCACCAATAAAAAACGCAGGATCCACTTGACAAACCACAGAACTTCAAAGGAGTACAAATGTGGAGTTTGTGGGATTGAATTTAAGGATGTGCATCATCTTCGGAGACACTCCGTTGTGCACACAGGATTAAAGCCGTACAAGTGTTCAGTGTGCCAGCGTGGCTTCAACCAGTCGAGCCACCTGAAATCCCACACGCGTCTGCACACAGGGGAGAGGCCTTTCAAGTGTCGGCATTGTGACAAAAGCTTCAATCACAACGTGAGCTTGAAGAGTCATTATCAGCGTTACCACTCATTGAGCTCTGGACGCGAACGGAAGAAGGGTAAGATAGATAAAAGGGCGAGCGACTCTGGCGAGGCGGAGGACTGTGGGAATAAAAAAGGCACAGACTCTGAGTTTGACAATGTAGAAGAAGAACAAGGTACAAAAGAGGAGGTGCAGAAGGAGAGAACAGATGTGAGAAAAAGTAGAAAGAGGAACACAGGTAGACCTAAAGGAAGGCCGAAGAGAAATGCAGCAGGCAGCTTGAATCTGGCGGGGGGGAAAAAAGGCAAGAGCTCAAACACTAAGACTGCAACATCTAAGGTGAAGAAAACAGGTTCCAGCGATGAAGAAAGTGAGGATGAGCAATCAGAGAGTGACTTGTCCTTTGACTCAGCAGAAGAAGAAGAAGAAGAAGAAGAAGAGGAGAAGGAGACAGTGAGGAAGAGCGCGGGGAGATCAAGAGAAAGACCAAAGAATGACAGTGACACTGATTTCGATCCAGAAGAAGAAGCAAAGAAAAAGAGGTACAGCAGCCAGAGCAGCGGTAAGAGCTCCGGGAAACATAAGGGAAGACAAAAGAAGAATCTGGTGGACTGAAAACACTTCAAACACACAGATCTGAAGAATCAACTGGGTGTGAGCAATTGTGAAAAGAAAGAAGCCATAGAAAACTAGATTGATATCTCGAGTAGATATTTTAAAACAATTTGGAATATGAATGCAACACATCCACGTGGGCCAGCATCTTTCTGAATGAAATAGTCTTTTGCTGTGCAGTAAAGAGAGTCAGTCAGTAAATCACAAGAGTCATGCAAGTGTAATATAGGGAGCATTATAAAATAAAGGCTGTTAATGCAGGGTAAGGTAATTGCAAATCATCTTTGGAAGATTTGGGTCACCATAAAAAAAACGGGTATTACTGTTTGGGAAATATGTACTTTATTCCTGTATTGTAAGAATAATGTGGGCAAAGTTTCAAGCTGAAACATGTTTATGCTGGAGTCAGGGCACTGTGGCACAGCCAGTTTCTATCTTTTCTTATTCCATATAAAGCTGCATAATTAAGTAACTTCAGTGATGTACAGTCTGTAGGGCAATATAGAAGTATTCAGATAACATTTCATTGTTTTTAATTGTCATTGTTTTGTTTTATAAAACAATATTCCACAATTTTACCAGTTGGCTGATACATCGGACTCAATCAATGATAATGTTCTTTTACTATATGCCTTCAAACTTATAGACACATATAACAGTTTGGTATTTCCACCTGATAAGCAGTGTGGCGAAAAACATTTTTTAAGGACCAGTGCCATAGGGCTTTCTATTGTTTAGCCTATTAGCTACAAATGGATATTGTTTACATTGCTGCTGCTTATTTTGGGTTGATTTGCTACGTCCATGGTAAAAATTGGTTTCAGTTTTCTTAAAAACGCTGCACAAATCGGCTTGCTGAAGCTTGAAACTAATTTAAAATACAGCAGTTGATTAATCACAGTGAAGTGAAGTTGGTTATGGTTCGATAATAACACCTTTATTAAGACGGGCTGTTTTGAAACTCATCCTCTTGCCTCGTTCAAGGACCTCAGAGTTTCCCTGAATGCACCGCTGAGGCTGGCTTTGCAAATAGTCCCAGCTTGCAACTCTATTAGACCACCAATATATAAGGAATTCAAATTGAGGTTGATAAAGAAATACATGAATAAATAAATACAAAGCTGGAGAGTTCTTCACTGTATGCAATTAGTAGAAAAACGGTTTAAAAAATGCTAAATATTCAGTATGGGCCTTGAGGCATTCCACATTTTTACATAAAGAAAATGTCAAAATGAATCTGCCCAACTGCCATTTTGAGAGTCTTGTCATCTCTGTTATCTTATAAAGTGTGGCTAAGAAAGATTAGGTTATTCACATTTCTACTTAAAAACAAACTGGTTTTGCCCACTCCAACTCCTGTGGGTTCAATATCTTACCAAAGATACTAAACAACGATTGAAAAGTTGACTTTTTGCAGTACCTTTGCAATTCTTGAATTTAAATGTATGAGTTTATCTGGTTTCAGAATTCCCACTTTGATCCAAAACCCTGAATGAATCCCCCCTGCTTACATGTTTGCCCTCTCCCTCTCTGTGTGCGTGCCAGTGCTTAAGCTGGCTTCAAGGCCCATCAAGTTTTTTTGAGTGTTGGTGAATCTTCCTCAGCTTTGCTCTCTGGGAGAGTCAGCCTGTCGCTGGGTAAACCCAAGGCTGCTGAGGGGATTAGATATGCAGACGGTTTCCAGGTCCAACGGTGGACTAAAGTTTTTGAGAACTGATATAAAAGGAATTTCTTATGAGCTACACACCTTGGTACTTTGAGGCTGTACTGATACATTTCAGAGCGACAAATGTGTGCACACGAAGTAGATGAGTCTCATTTAACCAGTTGTGTAAATCAGATAATTGATGGAGTTTATATTTTTTGTCACATTGCCCTTTGGCTCATGAGTCATTTTCCATCCCTAAGGTTTGAAACCCAAGCAGAGGCTGCATGTAACTGATAAAGCGCTAATTGGTTTAGTGGAAGTAATAGATCAATTCAGCACATTGTATTTGAGCTTTAGTGATCTGTTCAGGGTGATTTGCATCTTGTTCAAGACACAGTGCAATTTAATACGAGTGAGACACAATCAGGTACAAACTTTTTCATTTTTAGATTATAAGTTATTCAGGAACTTCTAAGAATTGTCTCAGTAATGGCATTAAACATTAAAAAAAAAAACAGTATACTATTGAATCCAGGTGACATCCATACATTTCCTTTCCAATGCTCCTTTGCAACAGCAGCATTTATCCCAAAATATGAGAGTACAGTTGATCATTGGAGATCCATACATCCAATAGTCAGGCCAGGCTGAAACACTGAAGCCATGTTGGAAAGGTGACATATCCGTTAGTCCCGGGCGATGATAGTGTCCTGGTAGTTACGGGTTTACCACTAGATGTCCTCCTTGTGCCACAAATTCTGACTCATTTAGCAAAATAATAGGTGAGACCACAGCCATCTCTCCAACACAATTACTATGGTAACTGTTATTCCCGCTGCAGTAGCTGAGTCGGGACGTGCTTTCTCTTTCTCTTTCTTCCTTTCCCTTTCTTCTTCCCTGGGAGCCAGTGTATTCTCCCGGGAGGAAGCAGGTTTTTAGTGCGGTATCTCTCCCTCTCCATAGGTGACCTCCTGGTCTTGCAGATATCCTAAAGCCATCCGTCAAAGAGTATGGAAGTATGAAACGAGAGCTAAGACGTCAGAGCCAGCTGCTGAGGCTGGCAAGATCGATGTGCACTGTCAATTACTAACCTCACAAGGACAGCTATTTTCTCTACTTTCAATTTGTTTTTTTTTAATCAGGTCATGGCTGTATACATATCATTTTCCTGCTCAATCTTCTACTGGAATAACTCTCCCTCTCTGACTCGGGCGATTTGAAGCTGGTCTCTGTAAAATGTCAGTTAGATAATCTGAGCTGCTCGCTGTTGACAAGACTGGATTGATGCTTTGAGCAGATTTGAGATGAAGAGTGCATCGTGGAGAAAATAACTGTTGTGGCACCATGAATTCACTCAGTATACATGTGTAGATGCCACATATGTCCACAGTGCAAGTCAGAGAGACAGGGACATCAGGAGAAATAACATGAGCTGAGATTAGAAGTTAGGAGTACATCCACAAAGAAACTTATTTTTATGGTTTCTTTATTTGCTTAAGAAATCAGATTTGAAAATGGGTTTCCCTCACAGGAGCTCGACTGCCAACCAAATGTCATAAGCCAAACAGATAGAAATCCACTCGGGCCAAATGCCATTTTCTCCCTCACCAATTCCCAGACAACATTACTTGGTTGTTTATTGAAATGCACTCGGTCTTGGACTGTTCTCCTTTTCTGTATTCTGCTCTCTGTGTTTTAATGTACGCAATTTGTTTCCGTGTCCTAAAGTATTTGACCCTTCAAAACTGATATTTTCTTCATTCTGTTGCAGTTGATCCTGCTAGATTTCTTACTATTTTCAACTTTTAGCTTTTTTATTTTTGGTTACTTCTTTGAGAAAAAAAAAAAAGTCCAACCCCCCCCCTGTGATTAATAAAGTATTTCTAATTCTGATTCTGAACATTAAGCTGAACACAAAAGGCACCAATTAAAAAAAAAAGTACATTGTACAAGTGCAGATACTCTCTTTCAAATAATTTAAAAAATCCCTGAGTCCAGTCCCTGAGTGCAATATCGCATGTCTTTCGTGATGTGTTTATCTCAGATGTTGGTGGTGGCAGTCTAGAGGTCTAGAGGTCTAGGTCTAGTGGTCTAGTGGTCTAGAGGTCTAGAGGTCTAGAGGTCTAGTGGTCTAGAGGGTCTAGAGGTCTAGAGGTCTAGTGGTCTAGAGGTCTAGAGGTCTAGAGGTCTAGAGGTCTAGTGGTCTAGAGGTCTAGTGGTCTAGTGGTCTAGAGGTCAGGCTTTCATGCAGAACACCGGTAGTTTGAGAGTTTAATACCAGGCTGCCAACATTGGGCCCCTGATCAAGGCACTTAACCCTGAGCTGCTCCAGGGGACTGTCCCTGTAGTTGGTTACTGTAAGTCGCTCTGGATAAGAGCGTCTGCTTCATAACCTGTAATGTTGACATCGCAATGACGTTAAAAAACATTATATTGTGCAGCCATAATGCTTATTCGCTTCTTTGTCGAGAGGTAGATGAGGATGTTGACATTTGTCTTTTCAATATGTAGCTGGAGCCGGGAGCATAAAGACCTGAAACGGAGGTGCTTCGTAGACAGATTTGAACAGAGCCAGGCTAGCGGTTTCCCTCTGCTTCCAGTCTTTATGCTAAGCTAACCAGCTGCTGGATGTAGCTTCATTCTTACCGTACAAACATAAGAGTAGTATCAATCTTCTCATCTGACTCTCGACAAGAAAGCGAATAAGTGTGTTTCCCAAACTGTCAACCTATTCCTTTAACGGGAGGATTATTTACCTTAACTGTTTAAAGATCCCATGATATGAAAAAAAATAGTTTTTGTTTCTATTTAAAGGTTTCTTTGCTCCTCTCTCTTTCACTGTAAACTTTACAAACTGCAGGAAATTTCGTTGTCATTCATTGATTTAAAATAGCCTTTTGCGCTGACTTTCACAGGGAAGACAGCGCTGTCATACAGTGTTTATCAGTCACACAGCATTTGTATTCTGTTATTTATCGTAACCCCCCTCTCCTTCCAACCCCTATCTGTGCAGAATTACCCCCATCAACAGTGCAATCACTTGTCTCCTGCTATCCAGCCTGGTTGACTGGCAAGTATTGGTTTGCTCTCTCTGTCACAGTGCGGCATCGTCAATCCAAAACAGCAGGGACTGAGTAGTATGTCAAGGATGTCTGAGAGTTTTCTCCCTGAGTTGGGAGATGTTTTAGATCTTAGTCAGAAATTTGATGCGTGAGGGGCCAAAAAATCCATAGCCTACTGTTGTCAGTTCTGAATTTAAATCCGCACGTGAATGCAACTCTCTGTCACAGCATCTGTGTGAGTGTCAACTTGTCAACTATATTATATATATATAAATGTCTAAACTATAAATGTCTATGCATGCATTCAGGCCTTTCTCAGCATGAGGAAGCAGATTTGATATGCAGTAATGGCAAGGCATTCATTTAAGTATTTTTAGAACAGAGCAGGCTGACAATAAAGCAAGAAGTATTGATAACCAGCAACGGTTGACAGCGCTTGTTGCTGTCTCGTGCTAATTTCATGCCTTATCTAATCTACTCACGTCACAGAAATTTGAAGATTTGAAACTGAAATTGAAAGATTTAATCAGACAGGTGCTGTTTTTAGTTTTATGCTGCAAAGGCCTTTTTGAAGTTCACATGGGCCGCGGAACAATCCATTTTCTTGGTCGACATTTCCAGCGTAAAAGGAATGATACCTGACAGACGATATCACCACTCAGGATCTCCAGCATATTGCATTCACTCGGCATCCTGTTGCGCTCCTCAGCAGGAATAAAACCCTCACACACTGGCAGATAAAGCAATCCAGCGATGGCAACATTCATAATATAAAAACATTTTGCCCCCAATGGCTTGCATACTAATGCACTCTGATTACAAGGGAATGCCATTTGAGTTATATCTCATGTGTAGTGATAACGGCCAAAATGCTGAGATATCTGTCACATAAACCAAATTATCCATGTCATTTTTATTATTTTCAATGTGTGTCAGATTCTTTAAAGTGTGTTTTTTTTTTTTTTTTTTTGCCCAGTTTGTGGTGCTAAATATTTTTTTAGAAATCGGGAGCAAAACACTTTCTTCTCGCAGGAGGGAGACTTGCATTGATATGAGAAGATAGACGGATAACGAGCGAAAGAGAGGCGTTAACGTTAGCAAGACCTGACATCTGCTTTCTGTTCCCTCCCATTCCCGACTTCATTTAAATAAAACATTTTAATCAACCCCTTAAATGTTAATCACTTTGTTACTCACAAGTACATGCATGCAGAATGGCAGTCAGTGGAAAATCAGAGGTGACAGAAACCCCCGAGTGTCTGTGACACTGCCAGACTGAGAGTTATCTGTACAAGTGACTGTGTTCCTCCAAATCGACACAGGCATGTTACATTTCCACTCAGCGCCTCGCAGCAGATTAATTCGTCCCTCCAGGAGTCATAGACATACAGACGCAGTCACTTCTCTATGTGCAACTTTGTTTTGAAATTTGGATATTGGTTCAGGCACCAATATACATTTGTCACACAGATTATGACATACTGTCACTTGTGTATTTGTGTTTTTTAGCCCTGCTAGCAACATGACTCTGGGATGGCGATGGCGGTCTGATGGTAAGTCAGTGGTTCCAGATGGATCGCCATTGAGCTTGGCTTAGACGTTCATGTTCCCCAGAGGAGGACTCCTGCGGAATGTTGTGATCCTCTGACTTTTCATTCAAGATTAAAAGTAACATTAAATATGTTACACTTAAACAGCAGGTTCCTGTTCTGCAGCACAGACAAGACATAATCACAAATACGATACAAAATAAAAGCACAAACAAGACAATGGGATTTTTTCAAGTCTTGTTGCCTCTTGGTTTGCTTGTGTTATGCACTTAACCTCTTCTGTCAATGCCACTCTGAACCTTTTGTATGCATTGTTTTGTAATCTATTGTATACACGTGATTGACGTGAGCACAAAGTATGACTTTGCTGCCTTCTTGGAATGATCGCCATTGTGAAAGAGATTTTATCTGAGTAAATAAAAGCTGCACAGACATCACCGATGAGACGACTTTGGTGGAGTAAGCAAGATGTCATATGGGATTTGAATAAGTGGTTGCAGATATTTCCTTACGTCAAATGGTGTTTTATATGCCCGTTTGAAATGTGTAATAGAGGTTATTGCTCTATTGTGATATGTGATCCCATTCCAGATTTCAGTGTATGTGTGAAAAATGATCTCTGAACCTAATTGTTTTTGCAAGGCGGTATTGGAATAAATGTATGCAAAACTGATCTAGTGATATGTTTCAGTCTTGTCTCGTGTTGTGTGTAGAAAGAAAAGCAGTAAATGTTGGATGGGGAGTTATTGTTTTGGATCTGAAAGTAAATTTAATGGCTGGATCATTTGTGTAGGTCTTAAAAGTCAGGGTGTTAGAATGTGGACGTGCAGCGCAGCAGTGAGTCCAACGCGTGGACATGAAGTTGATGTTTCTTGTTTTAGGGAAATGTCTCAATAACTGTTACATGGGATTGTAATCACTTTGGTGATTTTTCTTACTTTTCTTCTCGCACAATTATCATTCAACATTTTTATTTTGTTCAATACTATAATATTATTATAGGCGGACTAATTACATTCCCATCGGTCTTAGTTGTACTTTGTGTATAGCGCTAATTAGCAAATCTTAGCATGCTGGCACGCTAAACAAAGATGGTGAACAAGGTAAACATTTTACCTGCTAACTCCTGCATGCTATTGTCATTGTAAGCACGTTAGCATTTAGCTCAAGGCACCACTGTGCCTGATGACAGCCTGCAGAGCAGCTAACATGGCTGCACTCTCAAGATTCAGACTGGATTTGTTTCTCTCGGGGAGGTGGAGGGATTTTAACATTACCTGCTCTGGTTAATGTTTCACCCCAACTTCAGTTATGATTACATCCGCAGTTACCTGCTGTTTTTCAGCAAACTAATTTTTTTTCTGATATCCTTTTTGCTCGAATAGCTGCTTGTCCTTCTACTGCATTTTGTCAGCTCACTGTGAAATTAGACTTTTGTCTGAAATGGAGGAAGTTGAATATCTTTTTGCTAATCTGATAGAAGGAAACACGTCAGCAAGTTGTATTTTCATGACGGTTAAAATGCTGTTCGGAGGAGCACAGTGTTCCAGGAGGAGCTCCTTGTTTGAGTTGAATCCTACGTCCTATTCAGTTCCAATAGCTTTCTTGGCACGCTGCACTGCACTACTGGGGCCACTGCATTCACTAGTTTCCCTTGACCTCAGATGATCTGAACATGCCGCCAACACAACAGTCTGCTGGCCACAGAAGTGATGTCATCATTTCTTTTGGCCTTAGTTATAATTTATATCTTTTCCAACCTCAATGCCTTCTCTAATATCTTCATTAATTCCCTTTTCCTGCCATGTATTTTTTGCCACATTACAAAATGCAATTTGAGTGGTGTTTTGATGCAGCTTCACGTGGCCGACACGTTCTTGTACCCTGAGGAGGCTGAAAGGTTTTAATGTCAGACTGGACATTTTAACAGCAGTATAACGGTCACTCATCGATTCAGTCCTCACATTCAACATTGCATCCTGGTACAACTTCCTCATAGAGGAAAGCGGGAACAAACTCAAAGCATGCAACCAACATCACCAGCAGCACCCCTCAAACCCAACTCTCAGACCATTACAGTCGTGGATAAAAAGAAAGGCAGACTTTATCACTAAGGACCCTTTAACCACTCCTCTCAGCTACTCCCATAAGGCAGCTGCTTCAAAGCACCGATGGCCAAAAAGAGAACTCTTTAATTCCCACTGCAATATCCATTTTAAACAAGGCAAAATAGACTGCCACTACTCTTTAATGCAGCTTTGCACACCCGCTCTCTCTCTATTTATGGACTTGTTTGTGTTTTATTGTAATTTTATGTGAGTCTTTCATGGGTATATGTTTTTATGTTGTTTGTGAGGCCCTAACCTAAGACACTTTCTATCATTATGTGATAGACAATAATGTTTTTTGAATCTTGAATCACTTTTTTTTGTTCCTTTACTGTCCTTACTATAATGGTGCATGTCCCCAATTGATTGTTCTTTTTTCCTGCTTTCTTCTTTTTTTTTTTTTTTTACGCATTTCCACTTTCCCCTTTGCCAAATCCATTGTATAGTTTTCTCTCTCTGGATATAATTCTACCTTTTTATCTATCCATCATTCCCCGTCTCACCATGCATCTCTGCTCCCCCTTCATCCTTCCATGTTCTACTAGCCACATAGCCAGACAACAATTGATTTGATTGAATTCAAATCAAATCAATTGTTGGCTCTAATATTCTGAGGACGCACATGTTATTCAGAACCAAGCTCTCTGTGTGTGTGTGTGTGTGTGTGTGTGTGTGCGTGTGTGTCATACTCACTGTAAATGAGTTAGAGATTCCAAGGTCATGAGAAGGATACACCATGGGAATCATGAATATGTATAAAATATCAATCGCTTTCAAAGAAGGGGTTGTCAGGCTAAATACCGCCGCTGAGTGTGGATAACAGTGAAGAAAGTAGGGCTGTTATCTTTCCATCTCAATGCAGTTGCTCAGATACATGTTGTGCATGCTAACTTCTACTGCTGATTTATTCATATTCTCATAATAGAGGTCAACAGTATTTGGACATGACGGGTTTTACTGCTTCAAACAAATGGTGTCTCCTAGTAAAATATCACTTTGAATAATATTATGGGTATTGCAGAACACACAAATGTAGGCTGAAAATATTGTTGGCAATAACGGTTATGGCCCATTTCCATTGCCTCCTGATGTTGCTTGTTACGTCCTGAAGGTTTGTATAAGTCGTGACTGATATGAAGAGCTTGAATATTATTTACTCTCAGATGACAGCTATTCAAGGTCCCTGGGTCGTTTCCTCGCAGTGAACCCCGCAGTGAAATCACGGTGATGACCTTACAAGCATACATGCTGCTGCTGGACTGCGTGGAGAACGAGAGAGAGGAATATGATACATCAGGCACATTAACGTGTCTGTAGCAGTGACTCTATCAACTTACTGTGTCATTAAACCAAGGACAAAGTGGACATCCTCCTCTGTGAAGTCCATTCACAGATCATATAAAAGGTTATATGGTGTGTGTAACGGCGTTTGATAAGCACTCTAAAATGATTATCATTGGCCTGGTCTGACCTTGTTGGCATAACACTGGTTTCCAATGCACTGCACTCAGATTGCACTCAGATGAACTTGTATTGTAGAGCTGCTTAAGGAAGTTGAGTTAAACAGTTATTTATATCACCCAAGTGACAACAGATTCAAATGTTATGAAGTAAATACATCTTATTCTATACATATTGTATGAACTGTGTGAATCATAAAAATCTCAGTTTCATCCTCCCAGTTCAGTCTCTTTTACTGTTGCAGGCAATGTTTTGCTTGAGTGTGTTGCATAAACAGCACACAGCTCCCAGTGGCATAAAATGCACTTAAAACCACATCTGTTCCACTGTAACAGAACTAGTCTAGTCAAGATATAGACAATAAAGCCTCCGCCAAGATCCACTTACTAGTTAAGAGCCGGAGATGTGGTTACAACAAAGGGCAACCTCCGGGTGTGCAAAGTAAAGCCAATGCAGAAGTGCCTTACATGTGCATTCCTTCTAATGACCAGCAGGGGGCGACTCCACTGGCTGCAAACAGAAATGTGCTTGTATAGAAGTCTACGAGAAAAGTACCCTACTTCTCACTTGATTTATTACCTAAGTAAAGGATTTCATGGTCTCAATCGTTAATTTCAAGTTTTCTTCAATACAGCAAGATGTTCACTTTGTAAATTATGGTCCCTTTTAGAGTTTAATAGACGATAAAGCAGCGTATGCTTTAGGGCGGGGTTAACTTGTTCAGTGTTAGGTTTTTACTAAAGACACTCTAAGGAGTTGGCTGTTCATTTTTTCAGTTAGGTACAATAAATCTGAAGCATGTTTTTCACTAGCCAAAATTAGTATCCAACTGGTATCACCGTTAACATTTAGAAAAATGCAACATTTAGCACATTTTGTGACATTATACTGGGTATTTTGGATGATGACCTCCGAACACCTTGAGACTGTTATGCCTGAGCTTTTTAGCCACACTAACAGTAAATGTGTCACTAATCTCAACATCTACTAGATAGACTTGTGCAACATTTTGTATTGACATAAATGGTAAAGATGTATCATATGGACTTTGGTGATACCCTGACTTTTCCTGTAGCGCCACCATGAGGTTTATATTTGTAACTTAGAGTAAATGTCAGCTGTTGGATGGATTGTAATTACCTTTTATACCGACATTTCCCCCCAGGATGAATTGTAATAACTTTTTTGTGATCTCTGACTAAATATTTAAATATGTAATGTATTTTTAATGAGCCTGAATTTTAATTAAGCAACATGTCTGTTTGAAACATGTGTGATTGAAATTCTAGAATACATTGATGAGTGATGTAACACATTGCAACACTCTTTGAAACACAATTACATGTTCAATCACTCACACTGTGTCTAAAAAGAGCAGCTTGTTATGCACGTGTGGACATTACACATCCAGCACTTCAGCTGTAAGGGTCAATATGCAAAATAATAAAAATCTCACCTTAGTTTCACTTTTCTGTGGAAGCAAACTTAAAAAGGCACAGTACCAGCACAAACACATGCAGTTACAGTCCTGCTGTTAGTGATTGACATTGTGCCAAAATGTCCCATTTGGCTCATGAGTGTTACATCAACTCTTCCAGCCTCACATCTCATCCTTGCAACATTGAAGTACGAATTTGACTTCAGGCTGGAGAGGTGAGAGTAGGTGAGGGAAGGGATGATGTTTGAGAATAACTAAGAGGAGGAAGGAGGGGGGATAAATGGAAGCAGTGTTTGAAATTATAATTTAGTTTTCCCACACATCGCTTCTTCTCACCTGGAGCTCAGTGCTGCTCACAGTTTACTATGTGTTACTCTCTCTGTCTCTCCTATTACAGAGCTCTTATGACAAATCCTGAAGGCAAATCCCTGTTTATTAAACCAGTCTCTAAAGCTCCCTGTGTGTGTGTGTGTGTGTGTGTGTGTGTGTGTGTACATTGCATTTATACATGCATGTTTATGATACATGTGTGTGTTTCTGTGAACTGTATATTATCTGAGCCTGTTTCGTAGTTTATTTTCTCCTCACTATCACTACAGGGTAGACACTTTTGATAAGAGGCACGTTTTTTTTTTCATTTTAGATTATGCATGTTGTTGGGGGCGGAGTGAATGATCCCTGACAAGTTGAAAAATACTAGTGGGGTTTTTTAACTTAAAAAAAAAAAAACACTAAGTGGATTAAGAGCTTGTTATCGTCAAGGAGGAGAGAGCAGACGGGCAAAATTGATACATTTTTTAATTCTGCTTGGATTAATTTTTTCCCATGAAGTCAGGTTGGAAAATAAAATGTATTCTTGCTCTCTCACTTTTAAAGCTGATCTTTGGCTGTGGCGCATCCTGCAGGAATATCTAAGATTTACACTTAGCCGCTGCCCACGGCGCAGAATTAACTGTACGTTGTTGTCTGTCAGTCAGAGAGTGAAATGTTTCAGGTCTGTCTGTAAGGAAGAGACTGTGAAGAAAGTGTAAGCAAGGCAGGATGAAGGAGGGAAAGAGAAAAAACGAGTTTAAGCCTCATCTCCATTACATCCCATTATCTTCCCTCTAGCAGAAGGTCCCTTCAGGATACACACACACACACACATACACCCACAAATACATACTGTAGTGTCATTGCTGCTGGACATTAAGATTGATGGGCTCCTTTCTGAATTCAGAGAAGGTACCAGGGGCATTTAGGGCATACTCTCTTTACCTCTGTCAGGTGCACACTCAGACTTTGCTCCATTACCTTAATGGTGAAACAGCTCTGAGGAGAGGAGAATATAGAGACTGTGAAAAGTGAGACAAAGAGAAGTAGTTTCTTTGCACAATAAAACGAGGAGAAACAAGGTCAATCCTTATCATGTTATTTCATTTCATTGGCTTCTTTTAGAAAGTGTAATGGAGCTCATCGGCACTTCAGTCCATCCATGGAAGTGTCTGATAAGTTGTTCATGGAGCTAACGAGACACTCAAAAGGGGGCGTCATCCTCATATTGGCAGGGGAAGTCAGTACGAGCAGCCTAGAGACTTTAACTGCTTTCGGTGAGTCCAATAATGAAGGACCTGTGACCCTCTGGCAGATAGCCACATCCATGAGCTGTGACCAGTTCAAACCAGTTTGATTTTCCCTTTTTACATGGTTTTATTTGAATATTGTTCAATACTGTACACTATTAAGAAAGTACAATAAGAAAGTCCCAAATAAAAACATAATGTTGTTTGTGATTTTCTTTTTGTTCCAAGCCTTTTTGATTTGTGACCTTTAAAAGTGAAGCGATGTGTACTTGACTCATCGTCTTTGTTTTTGTACTTTCTACCAAGGCAACGTTTCCTTCTCTGTTTTATTTTAAATATTTTTTAGAGGCCCAAAGAGCTAAAAATGATCCAGTAATTCACAAGAAAAAAAAGATGCAAAGATTTCAAGAATATCTAAATATCTAAAAGAATAAGTTTGTATACTTTCTGTTTCTGCTTTTCTATCCTGTTAATCACCTCTCCATAGTTTGGATACACTGGAGTCAAGATATCTAATATTAATGTTGAACCAACATCTATTACTTTTTTCATCTCACAGAAGGACTTCTGTGAGATGTATGTGAGGACTTGTATGTGAGGACCACACAAGTCTAGGCTGGACTACTTAGTCACAGTTCTACTTCTGGTGAGTTTGACTCTTTTGAGGGTTTTTTGCGATTACGTTACATTTCATTTAGCTGACGCTTTTGTCCAAAGCGACTTACAATAAGTGCAAACAATCATGAGGATACAACTCCCAGCAGCCAGAATCTTGCAAGTACATCAGCTTCAAATAGACGTAATCATTTTAAGTGCAGTACAATAGCTTCAAATAAGCCAAATCAATGTAAATTCTACATACAGAAATAAACATTTTTTTATTAATTGATATTTTTTTAAAGTTATTGGCCACGGTGAGGTCGAAACAGGTGGGTTTTCAGTCTGCGACGGAAGGTGTGAAGACTTTCTGCCGACCTGATATCAATGGGGACCATTTTGGAGCCAGGATATCAAACAGGCGGGTTTTTTATGTTATGCATTGCTGCTCCTTATTATTTTTTTTTACATTTTGATGTGAGGACATAGATTCCATTTATCCTTTTGGACATTTCGGTTGGACCTTGTGGGCTCTATAGGGAGGATGTTTTTTGAGTTTGACAAAGTGTATTTGTTGGTGGTGGATTGTGGTCACAATAGATTGTGTTAAGCGTACATTTAAGTTTCCATTTAGTAAGTTCCTTTGTTGTTGTCGGGAGGGCTCAAACTTACATTGTTTAACAGGTAAAAGTAAAATGTGAAACCCATATAAAAACAAAATGACATAAGAAGACATTTGAATAAAATAATAGTATTTCACAAAAAAAACCCACAGGGGACACAGTATTTTTCACCAGTTGATTTGTAAGCATAATGCAGACCCAGCTTTAAATATGAAGGACGTATGAAAAATACAAACAATAAGTATGGAATGTTTTTGCCCGCAGTGAAAAACAGTGATACCAGGTTTTCTGGTATCTCTCAATATATACAGTCTTCAAGTATTTTCATACAGACCTCCATGCAGACTTTGTATCTAAACTTACACAGACTAGTATACAAAAGATTACATTTTATATGGAGTTATTGTAAAAATATGAAAATCAAAATACAAAATCATCAACTGACTCAGGTTGTTGTGAGAAACGGCTTTGTAATCCTATTTGTGCGTTTTCTCTCTCCTTACAAAACACAAATATGTGGCTGTAGCTATAGGCTACTGTATGTTTTATAACAAATCATTATTTCTGTTTTTCAGCTGAGTTACTCCAGAATCTTTCCACGTACTCCCCCTGCTACCTGCAGAAGTACCCCCTGGGGTACTCATACCTCTAATTGGGGATCACTGATATAGAGCATAAAGCAGCTCATTATGACTTTGGTTTGTGCCTTGGTACCTCCACAAGCAAACTATCATTTAGGGGAAACTAAGAAGTAAGAGAAGTGCATGGTTACACTTAACTAAGCTTTAATCCTCTACATTTCACACATTTCATCCATCCATAGCACCCTAGTGTGAGGAAAATCATCACTAAAATGTATTCACTTCAAGTATTAAGACACAAAAGAGTTTGACAGCGTTATGCGCTGCAAAAACACAAGCTCTGAAAAAGGAAAACGTCACTGCAGACTATAAAAAAAAAACTACAAAAACATCAGTCAGAAAACTTTGATGTGCTCAGGACATTTGGAGCAGATATCTGCCGTTTGTTCTACAGGATGTTCATTACTGTCCTATCGGCTATAAAGCAGATCAATAGCTGTCTGGAGTCACTTTCTCGCATGTGTGCGTGACAACGTGTATGTAGGCGAAAGTGTTTCTGGGTGTGTGTTTTAAGTGAGAGAGGTAGGAAGAGAGAGTGTCAGTCTGCACGACATTAACCGTCACAGCACTCGGAGCTGTCCCCGTGGCTCGGGATGGGTGGGATAATGGGACGGACGCAGCTTAGGGAGAGCTGGACGGATGAATGACAGGAGAGAGGTGGGGGTTTGCTTTCGTGATCACAGCTTTGACATCTGTAAATTTAATTAAAGCGTGTGTGTGTGAGGGACACAGTGTGTGTATTTTCGTGTCAGTGTGTGTTCCCCTTTCTGGCCGCCTGCAGGCACATTGTTGCCTCTGTCGATGGTTTGTCCTTCATCAGACGGCCCAAGGTTGACTAATTAGGACTGTGGCACATGCACATTTCCTCTTTTCCCCTCTACTTCAATTTTTCTCATTCATCTTCATTTCTATATCGCTCTTCCACTCCTGCTTTTCTGCCTTTTTTTACACATTTGCAGCACATATTGAACTGTTTCATGATATACAGTATAATAATGACGGCTCTCACTCTCGATTACAACTTGTCATGATTCTCTCTGGACCATTAGGGGGCACTCTGAATATCTATAATAAAGCCAGCTGGCCGCAGAGCCAGACCTGGTACTTGGCACTATAAGGGTACATTTTGAGTTTGAATTGACAGAGCATTACTCTGCATGAACACGCACTCACATTTTCCTCATATTACACTCATTTTCAGTTGACTGCAAAAAGAAAAGGCCCCATCATGGCTAATGGTTTAAATTACCTTCAACAGTCCTTTTTACAGCCATCGTGGAACATGTAAGCATTCATTTAGAGCGTCCTTTCCTGCTGGTACTAAGTGAGTTATCATTCAAACAGAAAAATTATCCACCTCTTCATCCATTTGGGTCAAGGTCTCAGTGGGAAGTAAATCAGTCGTAAGGTATCTTCCTTCAATAATTCATCTTCCTATCACCAGACAAGAACGTCGATACTGAACAATCCCTGCAAAACCCTGAACTCCATTTGAAATACAATGGTGTTTTTTTTTTTAATACTTTCTGTCTGTATTATCTGCGCTTTGCAACGTCAGTGTGGTTAAAGTTAGGGAAAGATTGTAGTTATGGAAAATAAATATGGTTAAAGAGGCACTCTAAGCACTGCAGTTCAGTTAGTCATTATAAGGAGTGCCACTCAACCAAACAGTTGCATTTGCACTTTTCAAGGTGATTTTGTTTTTATCTTAGCATGGGCTTGAGAAATCCTGTGTTACAAGCTAGCATTTAATAGGCAGGGTACTAATGAAATGCGCTATTGAATTGCATTATGGGAAATGCTGGACATAGTGGTTTTGGTGCTTCACCCATTCTAAGGACTAAAATCTCGGTTTGTGCTGCTTCAGTTTTGAACATTATTTTTTAATCTGACCCTTGTGAGTCCTCCAATGTTATGCAAGTGTAATACTAAAATCCTGTAATATATTTTTAGGCCAATTTCTGGGGTTCCAGTGTAGCCAGCCCATATCTGGGCCAATACTTCCTTTTCATTGTTTACAGTCAACTTGAGACAGGAGTTGAGTTGGAGTTGATGGACGACGTCCGTGACCGGATTGTTTTCCAAGTAGCCAGTTTACAAGCTCATTTTAAACTAATAAAAAGCTAAATCATAATTTGACATTAGCAGATGTGTTCTAAGATTGCATTTCGGCCAATGGGTTCCGCCTCTTTTGCTCTCCACACTGACCGTTTACCGGCATTCAAGCAAAACCGACTCAAACGTGATTGGTCGATACCAAAGTCTTGCCCCGTTGCCTACACACTCTGCAATCATATGTAGACTTCTGTATAAAAAGATTAGTGGGCAACTAAATCATTTAGTTAAGGTTAGGGGAAGATTGTTATTCCTGGGGGGGATACCGGACTGCCCGGAGGATTCAAGTCATGTGTGTTATCCCTCCGGTGTGTCCAGGATCTGCACATCTGAGTCAGCCACTTCCAGTGAAAAGCGCCCTGGATGCAGCCTCACGAGGAGCCTGAACCACGTGAAGTGGCTCCTCTCACCAGAGAGGATAAGTGGCTTGACTCTGATGTTCTCGCAGATGACGAAGCTTTTTACACTGTCAAAAAAGAGCTGAGTCACGCTGAGAGAATAGCCTTGTTTTGGTTAATTTAACCAACATTTACATTCTTTAATTACCCAAAATATGTGACCATGGATGATTGGAAAACAAGACATAATGATGACGATATACAGTTCAATGTCTGTATTAATGCAGTGGCTGAACATACTTTGTGGTCAATCCCACAATCCTTTTAACCCTAACCAATGAATTAATCCCAGAGAAAGTGGAACTCCTGTCCACCTGAATGTGACAGGCCAATTCTTTTCAGGAGAGACTCTCTGAACCGCACCAGATGGACGAATACTGCACAACTGCATCAAAACAAATCCAGGTGCGGGCGAAACACAGACAGATACATTTCCTATTCCACAGTGTATAGTGACTCATATTCATATTAGCAATTTGTTGCAACAGCTTCAAAAATGTGGCTACATTTCTACACAGAGTAGGTGTAGGAACAAAATGTTTTGGACCAGGTGCCATAGTGAACACCGAGTTGCAGCATCGGACACCAGTGTGTGGAACTCATCAATGGCAGTCACCCTTATTCAACATCATAGGTTTAGTGACAGTACTCAGAGGGGACAGAGGGCAGATGTTCTGCATGATTGTCCTGCTCTTCGTGCATGAATGTGTTGCTCAGTAGTTTCGCTGGATGAATGGAGGAAATGCATACAATGGTTTTGCATCTTCTCCCTGGATTGCTAAAATCATTTTGTAAAGGAATATTTCTTTCTTTAAACAGCTAAGTTATACTTCACATTCAGCTAAGCATTAGAGACAACACTTTAACTCGAAGCACTGGGTTTATGTGGCAGCTTGCTATGTTGTGATTCCATCTAAAGTGCTGAGCTGCTGCTGGTTTACACTGCTGCTACACTTGGCTGCACTCATTGCCCTTTTACATATCCATGTACGGACGGTCATCACACTACATGACATTTCATAACAGATTGTCTGCTCCCAGCCATCAATTCTTGCAGAAGTTAAAGCTGCACTAATGAGTATTCTATATTATCAATAGATCAAACTGGATTTCATGTAATTAAAGGTGTTATGAACAGTTTAACGTCTTTCAGCTCATTGTTTTGTTTTTCCGAGCCTCAGCTCCCCGTGTTTAGCAGCTATCTGGTGACCATAGTGCAGCACGTAGCAGCTAAAGACCTAAATAAGATATTTCCCTGAGGGTTTGGTGGAGACCAAAGCAGAGCGTAAATGAATAATGGACTTGCATCCATGTGGTAGCCAGAAACACGGCTCCAGACTTTAGTAGTTTCCATAACTTCTGGATGTGTAAATAAGCAACTGTTAACTTGCGTGTTTGCCATAATGACTTTGTGGTAATATGTCAGGGTTTTCAGCTTGCGGCCACGCCTCCAAGTGGCCAAGAAGAAATCAATAAATCAATAAATAATTATTATCTTCTGCATGACTGATATGTCTGCTTTTGCACATCAGGTAGATATGTGGGTTTGATCCTTTTCTTATCCTGCTATGTTTGGAGGTGGTATGCCACATGCTAGCTCGTGCCTGGCCCTCACAAAGACATTACTCTCTAGATAATATTGTACCCTTGTCCGAGATGTGCAGTATGGAAAGCATAACAAGAAAAAACAGGATTTATGCTTAGCCAGAGAACAGACTAAGGGTTTTCCTCGCTTGCTCTGTCCTCCTCTATCTCCGTAGTCAACAGACATGCAGGTCAGGTGAACTGCTTGTCAATCATTCACTCCTACTCATAATTTCTTTTTTCAGCTCTGTTATGGCCTGGTTAGTCATACAGGACATTTTTTAGCTTTATATTTACTGTATCCCGGCACAGGCTGCAGCCCTACAGCCCCCTTCGGCCCTGAAAAAGCATGAATGTATCTTTAATGCAATGTTTTAAATTCAAACTGCAGGTCTGCAGAGGATGAATGAAATCCTTCACAAACTTAAAACCAAATTGCAGATATATCCTTATTCAGAACTAATCCTACTGAATGATGTCTTTTTACTTACTGTATTGTGTGTGTGTGTGTGGGGGGGGGGTGTCAGCTAGCTTATGCGCCCTGCTCTGACACTAATGCAAATAGCCACCTCAAGGGCAACATACAGTAGGAGGGCGGGGGGATGTCATCACTGATAAAAGGCCTGTGCACGCACACACGCACACATTATTGCTGATGCCACCCAGCAGCCGAGTGTCCAAATTAATTACAGCCATCCCACGTGAGAACAGAGCGGCTGGCAGAGGCCTTGACTGCTGCACCTCCCCTCCACTCTTCTCTCTTTTCTTTCTCAGCTTGCGAACACTTAATGTCCAGACGAAGAGCGTTGGACGTTTCAATCACTTTTTCTCTTATGCTCTCCTGAAAATGTCAGTTCTTAAGACTCCTCCACGTTTTAGCCTGTGACCTTCCATAAAGAAAGCAGACACAACCTGTCAAAGTCCTTTATCTTAAAGTTTCTGTTCATTTTGTTCCAACTCCATTTTTCACACATGCAATTACACTGGGTACAGAAAGGCACTAATGGTGTTCTTAATTTACCTTAATTTAGTCCATTTAAGAGCCGCATGTGTGGTTGTAGTTTGTTGGCAAGAGTGCACTCTTTCAATCTCGTAATTTCATTCAATTTCAAGCAAAAGTCTCTCTCTGATTTATTGATTCTCTTATGATTATGACTCTCTCTTGTTTTTTCTGCAAACTAAACAAGATATAATGTGTTGATTAGTGAATTGCGAGGTGCTGGTCGTGGACTGTGTTTGTCTTTGTGCTAAACTAAAGCTAACCAGCTTCATATACTGTATACCTCTATCAGTTAACAAGCTAACATATATACCGTGCTAACATGAGAGTGATATTGATCTTCTCATCTAAATATTTCCAAGGAAGAAAATAAAAGCATTTTCCAAAATGTGCAACTTCTCCTTTATGGTTTACTTTAGATCTGGAATTTGTTCAGATCATTGTTATCTGCTGAAAATTAAATAAAAGCTACGTGAGCAGCAAGACGAAGCTTTTACGTGTTCAACTCCCCGTCTCAAATGTGGGAGAATATAATACAGTTGAGTTTGTTCAGTCGAGAGTGTTTATCCTATAGATTTTGTTGCTTTCAGAAGGGTAGACGAGGCCAAACAGAGCTCACATATCCACACGGTCAGCCATGGCTGGGTGGAAAAAGCCCTCCGGCATTACACGATGGTGGCCGAAATCCCTGCAGCTCACTTCAACCCTGAGAGGCAACACAACACTGCTGGAATCAGAGTGGCTGCTGTTAGATCTCAGCTTCAGTTCAGGGCTCTCTAAGAATAATGGCAGTCCTACTGACTAAAATCAAAAATACTATCTGGCAACACATTTCAGAGTAATTTGATGCATGTATGTGAGAGTGAATTTCTCACAAATTTTTTGTGATTATTATACTTCCGAAAAAGGGAATTCGGACATCAAATCGACATTGAATTTTGAATTATTTTGCTTATTATATGCACCGCAGCATACTGTAGCCAGGTTAGATGCTCATTTGCATGCGTAAAGTTTTATGTTACCTCTCACCATCTGCCACATTAAAGCCACCCTCCTCACTTTGACTCCTGCTTACTTATCTGATTTCTGTAACAAGCAATAAAACCAGCTTTCCTATCAGGTCTGCACATCCATGTGTGTATCTGCACTAATTACATCTGCAGATTACAGCATTCTCAGGGGATGAATCTCAGTCAGCACTTCAGCAGATATACAAATCATGCAAAGTCGGCTCAATTCTGCTGTGAAGAGTTTTCTGATTTCTCCATTATTTGCACAGGAAAGTGAAGAGTGTTGTCATTTTATCAGCAATCAAAAATGTGTGCTTTTTGACGTGTGTGTGTGGTCGGATGGCATTCAAGTTCAAATCACAATATTTCTTCTCAAGATATTCAGAAATTATACCTTTTTTCCAAAATATTTTTCTTTCCTCAAAAGGTTCATTGCTGATAGTCGGACATGGTTATTCTGTGTCAGGCTTAAAATAATAATTTAACATTTTTGGAAAATACACTTTTTGCCGAGAGTTAGATCAAAAGATCGACACCACACTAACAGTAAGTCTGTTTCACTAAGGACATAAGCACCACTGAGGAGGTTGTGGGAAAAGAACATTTTAGATTCAGTAATCAATCTATTGATTTGGTCATTTTCCGTGCTTAAGTTGTGAGGTAGTCAGGTGAGAGTTAACGTTAAAGGGCCATTGTACTGAGGAAGGCCGAAGAATGACCGGTTGATTTAACCTCGTCATGACGTCAGCAACTGATGTTCTTTTGTTTACCTGATGACGCATGAAGCAAGACGCTCTCTTCAGAGAAGGACCATACGGGTCTTCTATCTCCATGTTGTATAAAGTAAAGACATTTAATTCATTGCATCAGGTCTGTTGTTTTTAAGAGAACTTTGAACTCTCAATATTTTAGAAGGATTTCTTGAACAAGGTAGAGCAAGGAGATGATTAGCTTAGCTTAGCGCAAAGACTGGAAACGGTGGGAAACAGCTAGCCTGGCTCTGTCCAAAGGTAAAATAAATCCACCTACCCGCATCTCTAAAGCTCACAAATAAAGGCAGGACAATATTTCAGTACTAGTACATCCAGTAAAGGCACCGTATGCTGCTTGTTTAATCTGTACAAAAGTATTTTACATGACATTTGCTCAGGTAAATATTTCTTGTTAACCCAGCAGCTGGGTGTCGTGGCTTCCTGTTCACCAAGAAATGATAGCACTAAATTTTAACAGTCCTGTTCTACAGTCTTTATGCTAAGCTAAGATAGCTTCATATTTACTGTATAAACCTGCATGATCCACAAGTGGTATCAGCCTTCTCATCTAACTCTTGGCAAGCCAGTTTACACTAAATGAACGCGCTCTGCCTGTTTTGCTCTCCACGTGGAGTGTTTACCTGCATGCAGCCACATCCCTCCCCAACATGATTGGCCAATTTAACTCGAACTACAAACGGAAACCAGAACACTTACGATACCATTATCTCTTCCCGTTGCCTACAGATTCTGCATTCATATGTTTGTTTATAGAGATTATGATGCGTAAAACATAGCCTACTGCACATCACATTATCACCAGGGAGCGGCTTTGGATTCTCCAAACTACAATCTAGAGGAAAATGAAGAAATAACCAGAAAAACAAAACTCTTGTGAAACTTCTGTCTGGAAAATAAATGACAGAGTCTGTCTGTGTGCTTTTGCTGTTGGCGCTTTTATTTATTCATAGTTGGGAGCAGGTCCAACCTCGGTGCTCCTGGATATCCATCTCTGCTCAACCAACCATCATCGCAGATACACATAATGGGTAGCTGGGATTTTAGAGGTGTGAACATTAGCTCCCCTGAGAGCCTCTGTGAGCTCCAGTTACCCAAACATCCCCTCTCTCTGTCCATAACTAAACCACATAAGCCTGTTTCAGCCTGAAGACATCCCCGGTGTAACCTTTATCAGCCAACTTCATCTGTAAAGGTGCCTTTCCTTCAGACTGTTTGAACTGCCAAACCACCATTTTATCATTCAGTTGTTGAAATAACATTTTAATCACAAACGCCTTTTAACAGACAGTTACCTCCGAACCAATTACAGCTGAATTATCGGCTCCATCAGGAGATGTCAATCCTCAAGTATTCATGAAAAATGTGCCTCCTCTCCAGAAACCTTCTCTTCACTGTGTTTTCCTGCACTGAGACTCCACTTTATTCTGTGAAATTATATGCTAATCCTATTGGAACTGAGGTATGTGCTTGTGCGCGTGTGTGCCTCCATGCTGACGCCACTAAATGCATGCTTGTCATTAGAGAAAGTGTGTGTGTGTGTGTGTGTGTGTGTGTGTTTTATATTGAAGATTGCCTGCTGAACCTAGTACATGATAAATGGAAGGAACTAATTGCTCAATAATGCTGAAGAAAAATGAAACACTGTCTGTAGGAATTTTGTGAAACTGTTTCCCTCCACAGTTTTTCATGAATACATTTGTTGGATGTTTACACTTGAAATGCTTTTGTGTTAAAGTGATTAAACATTTAGAGACCCTGTGTTTAACTTGTCTCTTATCGTACCATGATAAGGATGATGAGATGATTGTCTGCCAAGATGACGGTCGTACTGAAATATTGTCCTTAATTATATAAAACTAACTGCAGATGTCATCAGTGGCCTTTTTAAAACGTTAAGAAAGAACTCTACCAGTGTTCTTCAGTCTTCAACCATGTGAAAACTTATTCTAACTAGCACTGCTGTCGAAGTGTTTCATTTTATTTCCTTTGCATTGGTTTTATGCAATTAAAATCCTTGTTTGCAGTTAGGAGCCATTGTGTCTAATTATAATAAGAAATGTTCTGCATCATTACTCTCTGGTGCACACAATGTCTTTTAGCCCCTGTCTTTTGTTAGCTTTATTTACACATTGTTGGAGTCCCACAGACTCTTATTGCAGTGTGGGAGGGGGGAAAAAAAAGAAGAATTGCAAGATTTTACAAATGACTTATTTTCACAATCTTTCTAAAAACCCAATTTGTATAAAAGTATTGCAGTGGAAACCATTCCCTTTGCCACAAACTGAGCTTACATATTTGATGAAGGTGACAGAATAAATAAGACGTGATTAAGTATTGTTAATACAACAAATGAGGACATTTTCTTATGTTTTATATGCTACGCATGAACAAATATATCTATTTTTTTCTCTGACAAAAAGTAATTCACAGACAAAGAAATGTACAGTATATTATACTATACTGACTGTACTGTATAGTGATGTTATTTATGTTTGGGATCCATTAGACAAACTACCTCTTATGAACAACAAAAAACAGAAAATCAGATGAAGTCATTCGTGCTGCTTCACAAAAAGAGCTGTCAACACCAATCACAGATACAGAGATGCATCAAAATATTTTCTATTCAAACTAAACTAATGTGTTATTTTATATAATGGACTTCTGAAACATGCCATCTACTTGTAAAATTGGGGAAACTCATGAAGTATCAAATAATAAACCAATGATCAAATGTTTTCCGGCTAACGTCTTTTGTAGCAGTCAGTCTGAGCATCTTTTATGTTCATCCTGACCATGCTTTTGGAAATAAACAAAACAATTCCACTATGAATGTTTCTCACTGACATTCTAATTTACTTTTCATACGAACAACATTAGTAATGCCTCTTTTCCATTCATGTGTGCCAGTACAGAGGGGCTTTGGTGTTGTTCATGCTGGCTCACTGATATTGGCTAATGGAAAAGAGCCATCAGTAATGCTATTAGTTGCACCTGTCGTTTTTTATGCTTTGACAATTCAAAACGTCAGCTTTGAACAAGGTCTTCTCTGTGTCATTGTTTTATCCCCTATCTGCTTCTCTGCCTCCTCACTGTTATAATGGATTTGTAATTTGTTTATTTTGATTCTCTGACAAGTTGCGCGTGTGTTTTAGCAGAGGTCTTTGTGAAAGCTCATAACTTCTCATCTCTCCTGCATGCTCCTTCTTTTGATCATGTTATTCCACGTTCTTTATATTTTAAGACCCGTATCATTTCTGTTTCTAAGTGATCAAGTGATCCAGTCTTAGCTTGGCCATCTGTCCAATCAAACTTAGTCCTCCAAAGCCTCTCTTTAAAATGTGACATTGGTAATTATTGTAATATGATACATTTTGGTCTGGCAATTCAATTGTGAAACAACCTTTTATGTTAATTCAGAGAAAAAGCATTTCTTCACCACGATGCAAAATTCCTGTTAATCCAATTTGTTCATAAAGCTGTCCCGTTTCGCTCGCTGTAACAATCTAATAGCAGAGATATTAAATGGATGGATACCTGTCTGTAAACGGTATAGAAAAATTGGTTTACAAATGAATGTAACAGTATACAGTGCATTATCATATCACTCGATCCCATTGACTAGATTGGACTCATATAGAATTATTCTAATCCATGGCTGAGAGAACTCTATTTGATTTAATCTGGTTTAATGGCCACTTTAGTCTCGAATGAGGAAAACCAGCACGGTGAATCCAAATCATACCAGGCTCCCTTCTCTATCAGTTCTTATTGACAGGCATGTTGTTTATCCACGACTATAAAAGAAACTGCCCACACTTGGGCTGATATATTTGACTCCAACATTTTGTTTAAAAAAAAGGATTAGTATCATGAAATCTTTTTTAAGGATTATACCCAAAATAAAGTAATTTTTTTGTTTTTACGATCACTCATTTGGACGACTACAATCCCTTTATTCTGGGCTTAACCACAAGTTAACAGCTGAAATGCAGCTGTTAGGCTTTTTATCTAATTACAGGGGACAGGACACTTATTCCACCCACAGTTCCCTTTCTTCACTGTTCGCCTATCAATCAATTAGAAAAAATAGCTGATAACATTTAAGACACTGAATGTTCGGGTTACTTTCAAAATGTCCTTCTTTCTACAATTGATTCACTTTTATTGTAAGGCTTTCTTTTAGTTATCAGGTCTTTGGTTTTATTTATTTCCATTGCTTCCCTACTATCGCGCTGCTTTGTTATGCAGCATAATGTGTTTCGTTTTTCACGAACATAATCATCACAATCATTACGGCCTCACATCAGCATCCATAACCCATATTTGAACCGGCAGCTTCAAATATAAGTCGGTTGTCACAGTGGAGGAGTTTTTCTATATTCGACAACACAACACCCATTAATGTGGTGAAAAATGCAAAATGTTTTTATTTGCGAGACACTTGGCGCTGGCACTAGCTCGGCTCTGAATCCATCTCTGTTCGCCTGGCCTTTGATGAGATTGGAAACTATTTGTTTTTATCATCTGCACGCAGAAGCACTTGTTTACTGTCACCAGCGCTGCGAGTGAGCATTTGAAATCTCAAAGCAAGCAAAGCAGCCATAACAGCTGTTGTTTGGACATCTCTTCAGTGCTCACAAAACTGAGAAAAGAAATCTGTGTATCATCAATCCTGCCGCATTATGATTGTCACAGAATAATGACAAATGATTTTAATACTTTTCTGTGTAAAAGTCATGAAAAATCGGTAATCAGTAAAAGGGAAGCGATCTCTTGTCGCTTTGGAGTAAAAATAACAAGTGGGAGATATTTGGACGGTGCATAATTTTGTCGCTTCCAATTAGATAATACCAATATCAGGAGTATCGCAGCCTCTTTTCTGACCTATTTTGTTCTGCTGTTTGTAACATTTAGTGCAGGATTTCATTTTCTGTGCTTACAGCCTCCTGACAATAGAGGCTGTGTTTGCGTGCTGCACATGGACACCACTAAACAATTTGCTGTATTGAAAGACTGCTGTAATCTCCTCTGGGGTTACTGAGAGCCTTTAATTATTCATAGATTAATAGACTGTAAAAATGTGTGTGTCCCTAGATGGCCACTTTATGTCCTATAACTCTTTTTCCTCAGCTGTGCACTGGAAAATAGCCTATTTTAAAGGGCCAGTGTGTAGAATTTAGGGGGATCTATTAGCAGAAGTGGAACATCGTATTCATTAGCGTACGCTCAGAATCGTTGTGTTTGGTTACCTTAGAATGAGCCCTTAATATCTACATGGGGAACGGGCCTTCTTCCACGGAGTCCGCCATGTTCCACCGCCATGTTTCTACAGTAGCCCAAAACGGACAAACCAAACTCAGGCTCTAGAGAGGGTAAAGGGAGGGCGGAGAGAAGGGGCATTGAGGTAACAACGCTAGAAAAAGAAACAAATCCAGTTGCACAGCCTCATGTCGCCTGTGTCTAGGCCAAAAACTCACACTTGAACGCAGCGTCCCAGTATCAAGTGACCATGTGATCCTTGAATCATCCCAAATAAACATTTATAGCATTGTTCCTATGTATAGAGAGGTAAAGGGCAGTTTTATAAAGCACTAAGGGATTTCCTCTCTTATCAAAAGAGTTTTCTGTTCCTCTGGCTAGGCTTTTTGTACCATATATCTCCGAGGGACTTCTCGGCCTTTATGATACCTGTAGCAGTAGCTCCGAGGAGACAGCATGCATCTGTTTTGAGGGATTCTTTTTTTTCTTCCTCCGGACCAAAATGAAATCCAATTATTTTCTGTGAGCTCTCTCCTCTGGCATATCACTATAAGCTGCTCAGAAAGGAATTCATGTTGCTCTCAAGTCTTTTCCTCTCCAATATGTTTTGTGATATTCTCTTCCCCCCCCCTCGCTCATCTACACTCCAATAGACTAGACTGATCAAATCACTGCTTATCAGGATGTGATCAATTCCAGAGGGAAAGGAGAGGAATTGTTAAAAAAAGACTTTCTTGCAATTGTCTTTTTTTCTCATTTACAGAATCTACTCCCCATATTTAACTTCACATTTTTGTGTGTATATTATTGTGTGTCCTCTCATTCATATCACCCTTCATCATATTCTATAAACTCATCTTCTGTGTTATATCTCCTCTTTCTGCTTGTTGTATCCCTTTTTCTTCTCCCTAATTTCTCCTCTCACATCTTTCACTCCCTTCCTGTTAATTCTTGTCTTCTCCTTGCTCCTTTTCCATTATGTCCCTTTCTCTTCTTCTTGTTTCCTCCTCTCCTCTCTCTCCTTTTATTGAATTGTACTTTTAATTCCTCCTCATTTTATTCTCATCTTCCAATTGTTAATCACTTTCAAATGATTTAGCTGATTTTGCCAGAATACAGACGAACAGGTTAAACTAATGTAAAAAGTGGTGACGATCAAGTAAAAATAAAACAGCTTGTACTTTAAATGATTAGGTAAACACAGATAATATGCATAACATTGTAGACAGATTGATAGAAAATGTGTGCAAATAAACTGAAAGAAAACTTTCATATTCATGTATTTAGCTTTTGATTTAAGAACTATGTGTGAATTTGTCTGGATATGGTTTTCCTTTTCACACACACACACAGTCACTTCTCAGTGGTCGCCCAACAGAACTAACCACACTGCCTACACAACGCAGTTTACATAACATAGTCCGCATAATCTATCATAACTACGTTGTAGCTGTAACGCAATGGTTTTGCCTTTTCTTTTTTCATAATGTGCGAGCAGAGACATTTCTCATATTAATTGTACTAACAAGCCCATCTGAAATCCGCATTTGAAACAATTTAAGTGCACTATTCCTCCTCCTCTGCACGCCAGGCAGAGCTCGGCGCGAACAGCTGATTGTCAGCAGGTCACAGGATGCACAGTGCATACCTGCCCTGCTTCTGAAATGTAAATGCTCATATTGATATGGACAAAACTACACATGGAATTCAATGTTTTTTGGTCTGATGAAGATATTCACATTTGGACTGTCAGTTGAGCAAAGCCAGGCATCTGCCCTGAAGGCCCTGTATTAATTGTGTATCAGTTGATTTGAGAGGGGAATTTGATTTAATTGCACATTTGTTTGGGAATATGCACCAAGAAAGCATAATATTAACTTAAATGATAAGAGCCTAAAGGCATAATCTGCATTATTACCTGTTACATCTTTTCCTGTGTAAAAATGTACAGGATGCATATTTTTGGTTTATTTTGCCAAATTCCAGCATCTTCTTAACAGGGGCCCCTTTTTTGTCGCTAGCAGGTTGACATTTCATTAGCATAGCTTGATATAAACTAAGGAATAAGTCTTGCTGGGAAAAAGTTGTTGTTAAAATATTATAGTGTAAGGGAGAACTAGTTGGCAGTTTTTCTTTTTTTTAATTAAAATATACATTAAAATATATGCACTGAAATAGACGAGAAGTAGATGTTTTTAAGACACATGGTTTTCATTGGATATTGTAATATTGACTTGTTCCAATCACATTACTGTATCATTCTGTATATTTCACAAGTAATATCTAATGTAATCGCAATACACCAAGTTCAATTTCAGCTGTTAATCTCACATTTTACACATTTCCTGCCTGTTTCTTCTGTCATCTACCGAATAAAGGTAGAAATGGCAAAAAAAAAAGATGACTATAGTGGGGTAAAAAGTGTACAATTTCCGTCTGACAAGTGATGAAATAAAATGAAGAAGCATCTCACACTTTTACAAACCTCACACGCATAATAGTTTACATTTCTTGTACTTTTGATTACTTTTACACGTCTGTCGGCAATATGAAGCACGGCTAGACTTTAATTAGCAAAAATAAATAAATAACATTTCACACATGCGTTGCCCTACTTATATAGGCTAATTGAGAGAGGTGAGGCTTGAGGTGACGTTTACCTTTGTCCTAGTTTCCATAACAGGCTAATCTCATACATCTTATTCGAACGTGGCTATAAAAGGAGTACGATGACACAAGTGAGGCAGATTTTCAGGATTAGAAACTTAGAATCAACATGGCAAGCTGCAGAACTTAAAGTAGAACGCTACCATTATTTTGGAGTTGTATCATTTTACAGACTACAATTGTTTTCCGTGATCAATTCTAACGGTTAAACAATCTTCTCCTGTGTGATAAGAATATGTCATGTCAAGCTGTGAAATATTACGGAGCAACTTCTGATTTACACAGCAGATCTCCTGTTATTGGTGCAGTGATTTTCAGCCTCGGGATCAAAGTCCAATGACTTCATCTTCTCCCTCTGAGCTGCCTGCTTACTGTTAGCCATCAGCACTCCAGTCATGCCGAGTGCAGTTCACTGCTCCTCACACAGCCTTCTGGTGGAACTGAATCCTGTGTGGCCTCAGCCTCAGAGATGACAGGGGAGAGGAGACAGCACCTCTGTAATTTCACCCTCCTTCCTCTCGCCCACAGTGGTTTGTCTTACTCTTTCTCCATTTGTGTCGCTCGCTTTCTTCTCCACAGTAACACAATCTGAAAAAAGTGTTCTAACTAATAGTATGTGGATTTTGTGTCCAAGAGAAATGCCCTGATGTAAACAACTTGGCAAGAATTCCTGAGTATGAGACGTTAGCTTACTGGTCATACTCAACCGCCCCAAAATGCATTGCATTTCTTCAGACTGTGGAATGGCGGACTGCAAGGATAACATATATAATGTACTGAAGAAAACATATTTAATACTGAAATGTTTTATTTTTTATTTTAATTTGCTTTATAACAATACTGGAAAATATTACACTGAGTGGAGAGTTGACAATTTAAATTCAACGGTAGCTCGGTCACGTCGTGATTGTTACGGTCACGCGATGCAGAGAAGACATATCGCTTTGTACTTAAGTGTGAACAGTCTGCTGAAAATGCCATTCTCAATCGTTAATTTAGTAGGCAATATGCAGTACATGCAGATTGAGTATGTAATATTTCAAAAACGGCCTCTGCGAGCTTGCATCTATTTGTGTTTTGTATGTATGCTTGAATAATTGCCGTAGTGTGTCTGTGGTTGCTAGTGCACACGTATGGCTGTGCTGTGCTGAGAAGTTGCCAACTCGACAAAAAGGGAACTTCAAAAAGCATCTTCCAGAAAAGTCAACAACTGTGAAAGTCATTGTGTGAGAAAAAAAACTCCTCTGCTGCTGCTGTCAACATTGTGGACTTCAAGGGAACCGCAGCAGGGGCGCAGAGAGGAGGCACTTTAATTGGACACAGTCTGAGACTTTCAATTTGCATAGAAACCTGTGCAGGCAGGTACACACACGAACACGCGCACATGCACACACGCATTCAAGCAAACACACACTAACATACGGGCTGAATGCTGTCACTTCAATGGAGTTGATTAATCCTCATGTTTTCTGATTATAGTAGAGCTGCGGATCAAAATATTCAGTTCAGCTCTTTTTCAGTGTTACATAGTTTTGCAAAGGTTTCTCAGATTTGAAGTAGTGTATTTGATTTTCTCTTGTCAGACACAATACGCACAATGAATAACACATTTTACATTCTTGAACTGATGCAGTTGTTATTCTGGTTGCATAAACTCAAGAAGGTGTTACAACGTCTTTATAATTAAGGGAACTGTATTATAAATATTGTTAGAGATGCAAAGTGTGACAAAAGTGTAAATTGCAGCAGCATCTTATTTTTGTATGTAGCATATATAATCCCGGTTCAATTGCAATCTCGGGTGTGATGGTTTGGGAAGACATTGTAGAGTTGAGGGTTTAGTTTGAGGGCAGAGAAAAGAGAGAGAACCAATCTCTGAGCAAGAGGGGGGATTAAATCTGTAGGCCACAAAAAGAAATGACATACCTCCGGATATAACACACGGAGCCACAAGCAGGCAGATAAAACATTCAGGAGCGGGCTGTGCTGTCAGTCGACCGTCGCTGCCAGCTCACAAGAGCTGAAAACTGGTGTACTGTCCTTCGCTCGGAGTAAAGGCTGAGAGCAGTCTGATTCAATTTCACTCCCTCCGCTCCGAGACTTCCTCACTATTGAGCACATTTATCTTTTTTATTTAGCTAGCACTTTTCAAATGACATTTATAAAGTGTTTTACCAAGGAGGAAATGAATACAATAACTAATAATAGTACTAAAAGCAAAAAGCTACGTAAGCATAGCATTGAACATCCAAAAGAAAAGAGGCCAAGAAAATGAATAATTATATAAGAGGAACAATATGTTCAATCGATGATGCTGATTTAGCAGCTTAAGCTCCTCCGACAGATCTTTTGAACATCGAACATATAATGTAACTTAATGTTAGCAGTGTGAGATGTACTGTAATGTGTCATGACACTTGCTTCTCCGGGGGTATACATGATGAAAACATCAAAGTATTGCTTCTAATGTGATCAAATACAGAAGTGAGTGTGTATCTAAGTGTATGTACTCTATTACATATGAGAAAAACGTCAAGGACTCACAGTTGGTTTAAGAAATGGAAGTGACAGAGATGATAATACAATACAAAACAAGACTTATCTTACATCTGCTAAAAGTGCCCTATATATTGAAGATCTTTTGAGAATTAGGTTTACAGGATTACACTTATCATTACACAGGTTTTTTTTATTGAAGTAGTAAGATGGAGTTGTACACCACCTGAACCACGTGTGACTCAAGAGGTTTGGGGAACATTTGAACATAAATCTAGTGTTCTTAATTCACTGTTCAGAGGAAGGCAAAGGAGCCTTTGCTTTTTTGCTTGGTCTTTGTTATGATCATAGGTTATTTTATATGTTAGTATTGTGACATTATGCTGTGATACATGAAACTAACTGGATGCACAGTCCCTTCTATTATTCTCCGTCATATTCAAGTGGAAACTATACATGTAAACAGTGCAGGCTAATTCAAATTAAAAAGATCATTGTAAACACATAAACACTCACACACAGCCCGTCTCCTAGAGGTGTTCCTCCTGAGCTTTTAAATATAAAAAAAAAATTTTCCACTTCCACTTTTGTGTGCTTGTGAAGTCCTTCCCTTAATGATATTGTTGCTGACACTGCTAATCTTGACCTTAACTTTCATTAAAAATGAATTAGATGATGAAATAGAGGGACATGTAGAGGCACAATTATTAGTCACATTCCCTTCTCTGTTTGAACATGAACCCTTTGGCCTTTTCTCAAAAATTCTTAAAATGAACACACCACAATGAAAGAACTGGGAGAGAAGCTAAACAACAGGCCCGCTGTGAAGTTTTTCAAAAGCAGGTGACCTTTGGTAGAGAAACCGACCCAGAACAAACCATTTTTTTCAAGCTACATGCTGATTGGTGTAATACAAAGTCTCCACTCTGACCCAGATATACCTCACCTGTCCACTAGGGGTCCTCGTGTGCATCTCTGCCCTGCCTCACCAGCTGAACCATATCCTTTATTTAACCAGGTAAAAGCCTCATTGAGATTAAAATCTCTTTTTCAAGAGTGACCTGGCCAAGAGCTAATTAGTCTCTTGTAGCGCGTCTGAATTCTATAGTATAATCAATTGTACTTTCAGCCTTTTATACATTAATGTTGTCAGTGTGACTATTCTGTGACAGAATAGAGAAAAACAAAAACAACGAGAAAAGTGAACTATGTTCAGATCTCTGCCAGATGTTTTTTTTTTTTTTAACATCCACCTCCAAAACAAAGAATTGAATCTCACTCTTTTGTCTCGCCCAGCTTCCTTACAGGCAAGATGGAGGCAAAAAGATGAGAAAAACTGGGATTTATTCATCTTGTATCATGTGTAACTTTAGTGGATCATAACAAATTGGCTATAGAATGAACCTGCAGATGTTCCGCTTCAAAATGAGTCCAAACCTTTCTATGGATGTCAGTTGTATGTATTAGTTCAGTGTTTTCTCCGCACTGACCAAAGAAAGGAGTATTAAGGAGTATCGTGTCAGGTGATAAAGAAAATACCAGGTGATGAAGAAGATACCAGGTGATGAAGAAGATACCAGGTGATGAAGAAGATACCAGGTGATGAAGAAGATACCAGGTGATGAAGAAGATACCCCTATCCCTCTGTATTATGTATGTATGTTTAGATTTAACTGAATTATCACTCTGAGACAAAGGGCTGTGAGTTTTAATGCAAATTTAATCAATATGGTTCAATATGTATACAAACTTACTGTTGTTGTTGTTAGTTAAAATGAAATGTTGGCAGAAAAACGATATGAACCCAGCTCAACCCATTAGGGCCTTAACTGGAGTATTGTTAATTATTTGCTCTCACGTTACATGTGAAGCTTACCTCCTTTTTACATATTATCCTTTTAGGATAATATTTTTTTATCCACCAGTAAACTATAAAAAAGAATCCCTTGCTGGTTTTCTGTTACAGTGAACAGAACAGTAGGTCTTAGTTAAAAATAGATGTCTTGAATTGCCACGAAGGCCACCACTTGAAGAGCCAACGAGGAGAAGGTTTTAAGAAAAGACTCTTTAACAAGCACGGGGCTGCTGCCAGCTCTCACTCATCTGGCATAACATTCATACTTTCAGTGTCAATCTGATGTTCTCATTCCTCTTCAATAAATACGACTCCAAGGAACAAAACTTTTTCATTTTTGTAAAATATAAAATTGCTGTTGGCATCCTCAACCAAAATAAAAAGATCTTCATTGAACAAAAGAGTTGCGAGTCGTTTTTTTATCTCTTTCCACTCACATCTGTCTGTCTTTTTGTCTCTATATATATTGGAATATGACCAACAACAGGTTTTTATTTACTGATGCACCTTTACAGACACACCAACAGAAGAATAACTTGCCAATCAAATAGGTATATAACAAATGTAGCAGAAGCGATTCAGCGTCCCTCCTTGTGTTTTTCATTGGATTCATCTAACACCATAAAACAAGCAAGAAATCACAGCCAATTTCAAGTTATTACTAACAATAGCAGCAAATTACTCTTTCGCACCCAGGTTCAGCCTGCTGATTTTATGTTTTAATTTGGTTATTATTATGTATATTTCATAGTTCAAGTGTGAATGTGTGTATTTATATGTATGACAGATGCTAAATAATTTCATCATGCCACTGTGGAATTTAAATGGCATTCACATGAATAATGTCATTACATTTTAATCTTTATCTCCAGTCACCTGCTCTATCCACAGTGTTAACTCTTATTCTCATCACACCTTGTGCCAAGAACATGTAGTGATTGACTATATTATTGACATGGCATTGAATTACATTTATTAATTAATAAAATGTATTAATGAGATATTTATTCATAAAAAAAACCTGATGACTCCATGACAACGCGGCAAATGCCATCCACTGATGAAGGCCATGACATGCGGCTGAAAGGTCCGGCTTTAGTAAGAGGACCTTGATTTAAGATTTGCTCTTTGACAGGCTAAACTGAACCTGAACATAATTAACATATTAACATAATGTAAATATTTGTTCATGTGTGATCACCTGACATTAAATATGATTTTACTATGTAACTGCATTACTTTTTTATAGTCATGCATATAGGAAGTTATAATTGATGGCAAATCATTAAACATGTATAATTTCCCTTATAACTGCTTACAACTACATTATAGCATCTTATAGACCATGTATTAATTATCTGCTTCTTACACATACTAAATGGTCAGTTTTGTGACTATAGCATGATTTTAATAGCATGATTTAAAATGAACATAGGTTTCAACAAACTCTAATTACATATTGGCCTTTTGTACACAGACTCTAATGCAGCCAGCTTGGTGTTAATATGGAGCAAATGGCAAGTTTTGACATCATTTGACCATTTTGTCAGCCAGTCTTAATGTTGTTGTCTTGGCCTTGCTTCCAACTTGCTTTCTCCAAATAGCTTGTGTATAACATTTACTGTTATCTTTCAACACCTGCCCATCTGCACTCAGTTTTTGTAGCCTGTGTTAGTTTTCTCGACTAAAAATATGCAGCCTGAACATCAAAGTGCCTCAGTGAAGTTGACCCCCCCCCCCCCTTTGTTTAGCGCTGACAAATAGTTAGTGACAGACCCCTCTCCTGGTGCTGGCGTGGCGCTGAAAAGAAGAGAAATGAAGTGTGGAGACACCTGAGATTACTTCAGTTGGCCAGCTCAGTGGATCTTTAATTAGAAGAAAGAACGTTTTCATGTTTAATTAAGTAAAGAAATGAACGTATCCTCTTTCACTTAGAAAACGCTGGATGTTTTCCCTCTGCAATTAAACTCCTGTGACAGATGTTCAAACACTGTTCCCATTTCCAAAAATGTCTTCTGAAAGTGCTCTAATCCTCAGCACTCGTTTTTTTTTTAACATAAAGGGATGTCCGCCCATCTGTCTGTCCTCCATCAGCCTGTCCTGCAATTGGTGGTTGTACAAACTGTGTGGGTCCTCCTGAAAGATGACTTCATTAAAATCATAACCACAACGGCCGTGCATTCACCACCCAGACAATACATTAAAACTTTGATACGCCATCAATAAAAGAACATATTGACGTGCAGAGCATTTCAAATCATTAAATAAGTTAAACATTGCTAAAGGGGTTCATTTAGCAGCAACCGCTGTCGGTCGACCACTTTGGTCCTGACTGAAATATCTATTAATAACTATCTATTGGATTCAGATGGACTTTGTACAAACACTAATGGTCCCCACAGGAAGAATC
Organism: Bovichtus variegatus; assembly: GCA_943593645.1. Lineage (NCBI taxonomy): Eukaryota > Metazoa > Chordata > Actinopteri > Perciformes > Bovichtidae > Bovichtus > Bovichtus variegatus. The sequence goes on along the minus strand of CALSCE010009779.1, from coordinate 7,168,307 downwards.
TCACCCAGTTTGGTGATTCTCTGACATTTTCTTTAGTGCCAGCATGAGGTTTGACGCCATGGTTTTGAGGGAAATGTCTGACTGGACTGGCATGAAATCTGATGCATGTATTCATGTCCTCCTCAGGATTAATTGGAATAACTTTGGTGATCTACTGACTTTTCATCTGAGCACAGCCATCAGGTCAACGTTTCTATTTATCCATTACTTTGGTTTATCACCAAGTACTTGCAAAACTAATAATATCCCCATCAGCCTCAGCTGCAAATTCAGTTTGGTGCTAATTAGCAAATGTTAGCATGCTAAAATAAGATGTTCGACATGGTAAAATATTACAAACACTGTGAGCGTGTTAGCATGCTGTTGTTTGCAATGAGCTCAAATACTGCTGTTCAGCCGTGACTCAGTATTGTCTGATGTCATGCTTCAATTTCAGGCATAAAGCCTTGTTTGTGTTTGATGCTATTTAAATATTTTTTTTCATTTTTGTATTTTGTTTTTGTATGTCCATGTAACATGCTGGATTTTGCTTGTTTTTTGTGAATATTTCGACATGTGTGTTATGTGAAGGTTGTTTTATTGCACAATAAAACCAAACCATCCATTTAATTTAAATTATAACAGCCAAACTCTCTTGCCAGCTTTTCACTGTTATGATCTGTGCAAACCAGACTTACTTTAATTGGATTATTGGCACACTCGAGTACTAATGTTAAAGAATGGGAAAGCCTTATTGATTAAAGTGTGGGAGGCTTTATGGCCACTCAGCACCCCTGATCATCTGGAAGACTCAGAGGATTGGTACTGAATACCATTTCTTTGTGATGCCCTTGTCTCTGTTTTTATGATAAGCCAAGGTCTTCATTCAGTACAGGTTTACTGCTTTTGCTGTGTATCCCAAGAAGAATGACTCTGTCTTGAATCTTATTGTGGCTCTGAAATGGAATTAGATTCCCAGACTATAGCTTTGTATTTTATTCATTCACCATATAGGCTGCATGCTGACTTTTTACTCAACAGCTGCTTTTCCACAGCAAAGCAAAACATGGCTTACAGTGCTAAGGATAACCAAGTTATTGATAAAAATGGGATTAAAAGCCTTATTTAGTTTAGCATCACATCACATCCACATCCAATCTCAAGTAAATACAGACAGTGTTGCCTGGGGCTTTGCTCTTGAAGATACGCAGCAGCATAAATAAAGAACAAGACCTGTTTAGCCTTGTTTGACAATGTAGGAAGAAGAATATTGGAATCAGCTGAGGCCATAGAGGAAATACGCTGAGGTTATCTACATGTGATTGAAATAATTTTTTACCATCAAATTTTCATGAAAATAGCCTGCTTTCTCAGGTCCATAAATGACAATGATGCAATGAATGGGCGTACAATATGGGAAATGTCATTGGCATTGCATTTATTCTTTCATGAATGTTTCTTCTGCAAGAGGTACATAAATCAAATGCTCACTGGAGCAGCAGCGAGTGCCGAGTGCTGCACAGTACAGCTTGTTTTATTGCGTTTTTTTGCATTGAAATGGCTGTTTAAAATAATCAACATTGCTGTTGGAAAATCATGTCCGTTATTTGCAGCTCTGGAAAAAGAAAGAATTTATGACGATGTCAATTTATTTTACAGTAAGTACAGCAAGGCTTATCTGCTGATCAAGTTTCTAAGATCGGGTGAATCTTGTAATTTGTGTTCAAGCACACTGTATCCAGCTTCAACATTAAAGATCTCATTTATACAGTTTTTTCCCCCACATATATATAGTTCAGGTTTTTTCACAGCTTATATATATATGCATATATATATATATATATATATATATATGCATATAAATATATATATATTTCTTTTCTTGTCGACCATTTCTAATTAGCTCAAATACAATGAAGGTGATGATCCCTGTGTTAGCTGGTGAGATCTCCTTCATCAGCTGTGACAGCCAGCATCTCCTTCTATACCTGGCTAATGGCACCCTATGGATCTTTATGTAGGCCAGCGTCTTACCATTCTGCCCACACATTATTCTTTCCCACACAAACTCACAATTATTATCCATCCTGTTTGTTGGGAAGCCCAAGGTATTTTTGATCCATCTCCTGTGGTTTGAATATGCTTTGACTCCTGTGTTGTTTTGATGACGATAAGCACAAGTTGAAGTGTGTGTGCATGCTTACACACCTGTGTGACTTACTAAAAATAAAACATCAGTATTCCTCCTGGGTCCTTTCTTTATCATAACCTGACAAACACATCAACAAACAAATCAGCAACATTAAAAAACATATTTTTCTGCACTTTTGCTGTTGTGTTTGAGATAATTTCTTCCGCAGCTACAATTTCCTCCAAGCATTTTCCTCTGATGCAAAGTCACTTTTGCAATGCAGCAGTTGATCCATAGTTGATGGCCTCCCGCTCGATTCACCTTCTACACCTTCACTGCTGTGTTAGCGAAGAAGCTCCCTGAGAATGACACAACATCAGAAACCACTTCACACACATAGAAGTTGGCACAAAAGGCTTTATCATGGCAAGACAGGTGAGGGAAGGTTATGTTTTTTTCCGGTTGCACAGCAGGCTTGCCATTTCATGTGGCAAGACTAAAGGGGCACAATACCTTTTGTAGTTTAGTGTATTAACATAAGCATGTGTTGAAAAATACTCTGGGGCCTGTGTTGCATGTCACCCTTCTCTCTCTCCTCATTTCCTGTCTGCCTCAATATTGTCAGCTTTCCAATAAAGGCACAATGCCAAAAAAAAGACCCGCCTCGGTTCATAACACATCTGCTTTGTAGTGTACATTTATACACACTGATCCGAATACACACCATGCTAATATTGCTTTATTAGTATGGCAATTAATCAGGGATTGATGATTGTGTCTAATTGAACAGGAAAATATAACGAATAATATAAATCAGTACAGTAAACAAATGAGTAAATTAAAAGTAAATCAGGTCATCATTATTCTTCAATTACATAATGCAACCATACACTCTGTGCTGCCTAAACATAGGATCTGATATAGATGGAATACGAAGCAAATCATTTAACACTCAAACTAATCAAAAATAATATTATTAAAAAATATTAGGATTATATGAGTGTTCAGTTCTTATTACCACTTACATTTTAAATATTTTTTGTTTATCACTCAAAAGGCTGAAAGGCCACCGAGGAGGGGGATATATCGCTTTCCATGAAACTTCTTAAAACTTCTTAAAACTCCAGTGGAAGGACACACTATAGAATAATAATAATACAATGTAACCATTGAAGCCTAATGATAGATTCCACGATTAACTTGGTTTAAAATATATATATTTAAGGACCTATTCCTAATCTTATGGTGTGATGTATTTGACACTGGAGTAGTGACAAATAAATATTTATACAAATATTTATTGTTGTTGCAATACAGCGTCCAGCCACCGGCGGCAGCACTGAGCGCCATGACGCTGAGCGCACGTAGTCGGAATAAACTCTGTTTTTCTTTGGCAAAAAATGTTCTCCGAAAAGATTGGTGATATCTCTACTTTATCTCAGGTGAGTTTCCTTAAGACTAAGCATTAATTAACGTAACGTAATGTATCACTGAAGGCACAAGTTACGTGGGTTCGTCTATAAAATGTCAGAAAGAGCTGATTTCACACACGATCCAAGTTGACATCTTCAGTTGTCTTGTTTTGTCAAACCACCAGTTACAAAAAACAAAGAGATTCAGATTACAATCAATGACAAAGAAAAGCATCAAGTCCTCACATTTGAGATGCTGGAACCAGCAGATGTTTGGCGTTTTTGCCAGATGATCAAACGATTATCAACTGAGTTGCAGATTAATTTCTGTCGATTGACTAATCGATTAATCAACCAATCATTGCAACTATATCCAAAACGATTAGCAAAAATCGTCACTCATCAGGCTAAAATGCCAAACATTTGGTGGTTTAAGCTTTTGCAATGTGATGATTTCTGGCTTTTAACTGTTTTATGTCATTATACATCCAATATCTTGTTCAATGTTGGTTGGACAAAACTATAAACTATTTTAGGACGTCACCTTGAGCTAATCCATTCATCAAAAAAAATGATCATTATGCAGCCTTACTCAGCTGTATATATTTTAATGATTCATTTTCTTTTTTTCTTTTTTCTTATAGCTGACAGTGCCACCTGAAATCCTGAAGGAAACAGCTTCATGTTCTCTGTTAGTACAATTTCATTTAGACTCTATAAGCAGCTTGGAGAGAAAGCAGCCACTAGAGGTTGCACTAGCAAAGACACAGATACATAGATCAATAATGAGAGAGAGAGAGAAAGAAAGACAGAGGAATCAATGGAGAAACAGCAAAAAAGAGAGGGTGAGATAGCATGCAGTTCAGTACAGCAAGACAGAGTGAAGAGTGAAGAGATAGTAGGAGTGAGAATCGTACCAGCTGACAACCTCAGAGAGAGAGAGAGAGAGCATCTCATCTCACTAAAGAGAAAGAGAGAGAGAGAGAGAGAGAGGGAGGGAGGGAGAGAGAGAGAGGGAGTGGAGCAGCACTCAACCACGTTGCCCGTCCTCATATTTCCCTCTGCAGCTGTGTGAGGCAGAGTGAGCGGCGGAGAGGAGAGAGCACATCTGATTCTCGTGGAAACAGCAGGACCGCGTACCACTTGGCCGAGAGATCGATGCACTCACGCCAAGCCACACAGGAAGGGTGAGCGGCCCGTAGGAAGTCCGTGTACTGCCACAGTGAGAGAGGAGCCAAAGGGACAGAGAGAGTGAAGAGAGCGAGAGGGAAGAAGATTACCCAAGGCCAATTTGAAAGCTTTCAGCTGGTCACTCCAAGCAGGTGAGTCAACTTGTGCTTGTGTGGAACAGGGACGGATGTTCGGGCAGGTGCGTCTGCTTCTGACAAGATTGTGCGTGCTCGTGCAAAGTTGTCTATTTATTTGCCTTTGTGGTAGTGCCGTGCGTCTTTTTTTCTTGTTTTTAGTTTGTGCATCACTTGCAAGACAGCTCGCATTTATAGTGATATCCAGGTGATTAGCTGGGGGACCTCAGTATCAATCAAGCCGTTATCATGCTGAGCAGAGAGGAGCGCAACAATAGCTGTTTAACGACCTCCTTGCTGGTTTGTGTGAAGATTCTTTTGTTGTAACAGGTGAAATGTGTCTGAATTGCAGCCACAATTTAATAGTCATTATAAAAGCTTGCTTTGAGAAAATGAATTGGGAGCGGTTGCATGGCAATTTGTCAAAACTGTCATGGGAAGGATAGTTGCCTGCAGCCACCTGTATATTCTTCAGATAGACAAGTTATTGTGTCAGGATTTTCTTATTCTTGGCATGTTAGTGTTGCGTTTTTGATCAACATTTAGGGAATTGCTTTGAAGCAAGAAGCAGAATAATTCAACTTATTTAACAGGAATAGACTCTGGTTGTTAAAGGAAAATGCAATTTTGACCAGTGTCACTTTGTACTCACTTTTGTACTCGATAAAAATATTGTGAATTTCTAACTGAAGTATGATGAAACTGTGGTACTTTTATGTCGGAGTCGGAGTCGGAGTTGACTGTAAATATAGTTAGAAATATAGTATAGTAATCATTTTTAAAGTTGTCCCTATCTAATTGATCAACATATGCATGGAAACATGGTAAATTGTGTTTTTCCACCAGTGACGGTTCTCATCTACTAAATGACTACAGTACTGTACCTTTTTAGCAGTTGTTGACGAGTTAGCAAAAAAAAAAAAAAGCTTGTGGACTAGTGGATATAAATCCCATTAACTGTCTTTCCAGCACAGATAATTCTTTGTGTTGCGGCTCCTGTAGTGACTAATTATCACCTATGGTAACATTTTGAAAATCGATCTATTTGTGCGACATCTCTCCATGTATTCTCATGCTGTACCCGGTTTGGAAATACCATGCCATGCTTGATATATCCCATCATCCATCTGTATGTGTGTCCACCTCTCTTTCAGTTTCTGTTATTCTCCCTTTCCCATAAACCCCCCCTGCTTCCCCCTTTCCCTCCATGTCATCCTGTGAAGGTTATTTCCATATATCGAGTTGGTTTAATTTGTCAAAGTCAGCCAGACGTATTGTTCATGGTCACAGCAGGGGAACAGGTTGGGGGGGGGGGGGTTAGTGCTGGGTATTGACACCATATTGGAAGCTGTGGTGATTATATCCTGAGAGTGACAGAGTGACAGAAAAACACAGAAGTAGTGAAACGCAAGAAGAGAGAGAACCACCAATGCAGTTACCTTGTAAACAGAGAAGCTGAGCAATTCATTTCTGAGCGTTTTTCATGATTATATGTGTAGGCTGTGAGTGAGGAAGCTTTAGTTTATCAGTCCTTGGATTCATCGCGCTGAGCTTGGCTCTCCCTCTCTCCCATGTGGATCCTGTGTCATTAAGCTGAGGCACCGAATCTGAGAGATCACTTTCTCTCTTTTCTTCCTGGATACGTCAGACTCTCTCCGTCTCTCTGTCTTTGTCTTTAGCCCTCGCCGGCTCTTTATCTGTTCATTACTCACTCTCTGCCTCTCTTTCTTACACATACTCATATATATGCAGACACACAGAGACGCACTCGCACAAGTGTAACTGCATTTGTGGAAACTGCTGCTCATAAAACATGTATCCCTCATTTGAAGTAGAATGAGTGTGCATAGCTCATGTGTTTGAAATTCAAATGAAATACAGTTTTCTATACTGTGGTTCCTATATTATATATTTAACGTATGTAATAGTGTAGAAACAGAGAGATCCTGTCCTTTTTTATAAAATTGCATCTGAATTTCCAAGATTTCTCTGGGACAATTTAACGGCACACGCGGGACTTATGGAAATGTAATAGTGGTAACATCGCACTGACAAGAACAAGTGAAAAATGCTTTCAATGTTTACTCTCATTGTTTGTAGTTTCTTGTTTGCATGTGTTTTGCGACTGTGTTTAGCGGTTAAATGCAAATATTTTCTATAAATTGCTTAAGGAGCAGGTGGTATTTGTTGAATCTCACATGAACACTGTGTTAGAATTATCTCCACTATTTTCCTTTCTCTGTTTCCAAATCATTCACATTTATTTCGGTGCCAATGGGCAGTTGAACAAGATTGCAATCGTCTATGTGGTAATTAATAATTTACATAATACCTCGTTCCGGGGGAATTTTATTTTTCTCTGCACCCGTGTTAATTGTGTTAGCTAAGCTACCGTCATTACTTATCGTTAGGACGACAGTTAAATGTGGACATATCCAGTTCTCATTAGCGACTGCACCATCCATCAGATACTGCACAGATTTAAACACAGTAGCAGATAAGAAACTGCAGTAAAGGGACAGCATTGCTTAATTTCCTAGATTAGCGCTGGCTGAGATACAGGCAGGTTTCTGTACAGTTACATTAACGTGAAAACAATTCTCATAATTGTTTCGTGCGTACATTGTTCATTTCTACTTGTACTATTTATACATTACAGATGCTTAGTGCGTTTTTTTTAAAAAGCTTTAGAGAGATCAATGAACAGAGCATTTTCTTGTCCTTCCACCCATGGTTCATCTTTTCAAGAAGCACCTCCTCAGCAGCCTCCTGTGCTATCATCTCACCCTGTGTGATAAATCCTAACTAGACTGCTCTGATTTATTTTTTCAAGGTAGACGAGCCAGACATGGGTATTTGTCTGAACTGTTACCTTTCTTTCTTTCCTGCTGTATGTGATGCTGCCCTCTCTCCTTCTTTTACCGTTCTCCCCGTGGGATTACTCTTTGGATAAATGACGACACATGTCCAGGTATAAAGCGTAGGGATGTGTTGTGCGTGGATGTGTATCAAATGTCCATGCCAAGATTATTGTGGCCAAACATTCCATGGTGGCATCACTTCAGCCCTATACTGCAACTTTGTTGGACTCAAAAGTATTAGCTAAAACATACTTAAAAACACCCTAAACTCGAGCGAACTGGTCGTACACCAGTAGGTCCACTAGCTAATGTTATTTTAGCGAGTCATGGCCACAGTATCTAGATTGAGAAGCCCTGCTTGTACTGCCCTGCTGTTATTGTTTTTCCTCTATATTTAAACTAAATATCATATTAAGGGCAGGAACATTGTGCTGTCCTCACAAGTCAGAAAACAAGGGTATTTACCATGATGACGGTGAATGTTTGGTGGTGTTGTTACTAGAGATGTCCTGTTTTAAGTTGTTTTTTTTTTTTTGACCTGATCCCGATCTGAGTCCTTTCATTTTGGGTACTCTATACGGATATATAGAGTCTGATAGAAGGGATAACGGCCTTTCAACAACATTTTCATTTTCATTTTAACTGATAGTAATGCATTCAAATATGACCGGATTGGACCTGATACCGATACTTGGGATCAGTTCGAGACATCCCTAGTTGTTATCTTCAGTATGTTTCACCCTGTTATAAAAACTGTAATGCAGAAATAATGTAAAAAGGTTTGGTTTCCTAACAGCGTTTCATGCTGACATGCATTTTATTTTTTGGGTATAATGTTGATTTTTTAATAGATTTGCTTAAGGCTACTGAAGCCTATTTGGGGATTATTTTCTTGTTAAAAGGTAGGCCTATTTGTATTGTACACTAGCTAAATTGAGGCTCTTCTAGTGAACACGGACAATACCAACAGTGAACATCACAGCTCTTCTCTGTTGATCTGTCCGCCACAAAGTACTTTATTAACAAAAGACTGATGAATGTGCCAATTATGCTGATCTTATCAAGACACTTGTCTGTCTGGCAGCCTTGGGTCTCACACGGAGCAGTGTGTGAGCGTCGCCCTGCTCCTCTAATAAAAAATAATAGATGAGGAAAAGCAGTCGCACTGTTACAGAAGGGCTGATGTAACACCAAGTTTGCAGTATTTGCTTGTTGGGAAGTCCTGATCCGGCAAGATGTTGTAAATTTCACATACGCAGCCCACGAGCGGTGCAGAGTGACACTGCTGAGAGTAGGGAAAAACAGGAATCAATGGCAGGATGTCCAAGAAAGCAGCTCTCAAACTGTTTTGATGCCGTCTGATATAAACACTCAATTGATTATGCCGTAAAAGTGGTCAGAAGTGCTCAAAAAAGATGTGGACCGTATATCACAAAATTATTTATAGAAGCAGGACAGGAGCTTGGATAGCTTTTTAAGCCTCTTGGGAGCTTTGTTTTACTGTGTGTTAAACAGCGAGCGGAGAGACGGAAAATGATAAAGCTCACAGAAGCATAAATGTGAGGAGAATTGTGAACTGCCCACTTGAAAAAAAATGGAGGAAATGTACAGTCATTTTCTTCTCGTTTCCCAAATGGGACGACATAGTTGAACTGATCTAAACCTCCAATTTTTATCACATCATAAAGCACTGTAGAGACATATTCACCTTTCATTTAAATCCGTGAAAATCGCCGAAATGTCGACTGCTTCTATTGCCACTGTGCTTCAGACACAATCTAAAGAGTGCAGAGTTCAAGCAGGTGTCCTTGTTGGGTAAGTATCCCCGTTCCCAGGATCCTTGGCATGTGGTATTGCTTTAAGAAGAACCTTCTCAGCCAGCATGTGATGTTTCTTTTTTTTTTTTTTTTATTATTTCTTTTTTTTATTTCTTTTTTTTATACAAGTGGCCGCCTTATGAATCTTGTGGGGATGTGCTTGAGAGATATTATTTCTATCCCCCATCTTCCAGCCCTCCCCAGCGTTTAGCGAAGCTGGGCAGGCCATGTTAATGATCCTCATTAGCTAAGGAGCTTGAATCCAAACTGGAATTCTTCCACTTCAACTGCTACTTAACATTTGGTGTTCTTCTCCCTTCCCTGTCTGTCTTTCTCAGTCTCTCTCTGCGTCCCCGCCCCCCTTCTGCAACCCTTCAACATTTTTTTTCATCTCCTTCTTTCTCTCTTGCTCTCTCATCCGTCCGCACTGGGAAATAGTCTGTAAAGGTCTTCCATCTCTTTCAACCTCCGCATTTTTTTTCAAGATATTTACTGCACAGTGCAATTCCCCGGGTACCCGTGTGTACCTGTGTGTCTTGAATAAGTGCATGTGTGTGATTACATATGGGCACAGTGCTGCATGTATATCCTGCGAGAAAAGGAAGTGTTCCAGGTGACCTTTGATACTAGTTTTTGCCCCTACTGTGAAGTGAAAAGCTTAAAGTTCAGACGTGAGCCCCCTCCAGGCAGCCTGTGAAGGATGTTCAGATATACAAACATGTCAGCTCAAGAGACACCTTTAGGTGAAGGGTAAATATGCTCTGTCTCTGCTGATACAACAACTGTGCAGCAGTTTGAGACAGACATTGGTTGATACCTGGCTGACTGAGGATTATCTGAAGCTCTTCAGTCCAGGCTGCCACACGGCATCATTTCGATGCTTATCTAAATGTTCTCTTGAAGTAACCTTTATTTAGGAAGGGAAGTCACCCTTCACATTGAGGGGGGAAAAATGTCCCCAAAAATGTGCCCTGAATACATGAATTATCCTGAATTACAGGCTCACTGTGTTCTTTTAAAATGTGTCTAATTTGCATTTTTGGAGAAGGTTCTCATTGCAAAGTCTCATTGATGGAGGAAAAGGTTAAATAATTATAATTCTGCAAGAGTTTTTTTGTGTAGTGAGGAATGCTGCCTGAATTATATAGCTTGTGAAGCTCTTTAAACTTGACATTTGGCTTTTTGGAACAAATCTAGTTTGAACCTTTACTGAAGACACTAGTATCGGCAATAAAAATGATCACACTAAGAAGATACATTTCTTTCATCTAACATCCTCCTCTCTCTCTCTCTCTACTCATCTCTCCACTCAATGGAAGACAAATGGCAGACGAGGGTAAAATAGTCATTGAATACTTCAGCAAATGAATGATCTGATTGAACCATCAATCAGTGTAGGAGTTCTGATATTAACAGGAATTATATATTTACTTTTGATTTAGAGGGTTCACACTGCATGCTTGTCTGCTCTTCTTCTAACGAATCTATCAAACTGGCAACCTGAAAACAGACTAACTGCTCTCAGACACTCAACTCAGTCTATACATATTTCAAGTAAAACATTTTTAAAGTTTAAAATAGAAGAACACCTGGCATTTTAATTTGCTGTTTGTTGGTGAGGCAAACTCACAGTGAGCAAAGACGTCTTGTTGATGTATGAAGTAGGCCACATCATCCCAAGTCAGCGTGGAGGAGGAAGAGGAGAACATAGTAGTGCAGAAAGCCGTATGGCCAAAGCTGTTTTTACATCTTTTGGGGCAAGTCCAACTCGAGGCCCAAATTAATTTGAGAAAAGTCCAAGGTCTCTGAATCACTAAAGTACACGCTGCTAAAGTAAAAGCTGTTAATAGTTGAGCGTCCAATTATTTAATTCCTAAACTTGAAAAAATAAGTTTGACAACAACATTCTCTTACTATCACTTGAAAAAAAAAACCAACAATAAGTGGACCTTGATTCGAGATCTTTTTTTCAAATTGTGTTAATAAAATGTTTTGCATAGTCAAAAGCAGGTCCTTTCAATGCTTGGGCCTTTATAATGAAATATTGAAGGTGTGTGGTTATGGAGGCCTTCCTGTTACTGCTTATTTATGTTCTGGGATTTTACAAGAGAGACTTTGGTTGATACTTGAATATTAAAGATTTAAGGGTTCAGTATGTAAAATATGGCAGAATTTAAACTTTAAAATATAAAAAAAAATGAACCAACATCATCAACAGAGTGTGACGAGGTAACAGTGTTGACGTTGTGTCAAGGACGTCTGTGTGTTGTGTTGCAGAGATATCTACTGAAAGCAGCATGCTAACTGACTAGCGCCGCTCCGCCAGTCTAGGAGGCGATAGTGAGTCGATGTAGCATCAGTCTGGGCGTGTCAACATTACATCCATGATCCCTGCACGCTTTGATAGTTTGCTTTGATTAAATCCAAAGTGGCAGAAACGAGAAAAGGACTCGCACAGTCGTCTCGTTCTTACCGTCCGCGGGAGGCCGCTCCCCCGGGAGGCCGCTCCCCCGGGAGTACGCCGGCTGGGAGACAGACAGATCTTCTGTCAGCAGTTAGCACTGATTTAGCCGACTCCCCGCCGGATTGTCAAAACTCTCTGTTGCTGCCGTTACACAGGTTAGACCCAGCGCTCCATCAGCCCGCTGTGACTCCCGGTGCCGAGATATACGCCGGCCGTATCTGACAGTCCGACGTCGGCACGGAGGATGAAACAAAAACCTGAGTTGTTTCCTCGTCCCAAGCCAACATACAAACTATCAAAGCGTAACATACAGCCTGCAGTGCCACAGTAAACACACAGATATCTAAGCCTCGCGTGAAGATTAGAAGATAGCAGTGATATTTAGACCGGCTCTCAGAGTTTCAGCAGTTTGGTTTAATGATCTGACTCATAGGCAGGCAGACTTACACAGGAAAAAAAATACACAGTAAATATATCAACAAAAGTAGAGAGAGATGTATAGCTGTAGAATACAACTACCAATATAAAGAATACACTACAATACTCTAAAACTTAGAATACAATAAATATGGCAAATGACCACAACTAAAATATAAACAGGATAACATACTTTGTTAACTAGTTTTTTTAATAACTGATTGTTTTGATGATTGATGAATTTAAATTGTATGGACCCAGTAGTAGAGGTGAAATACTGCCCCCTATTTATTTCGAGCAGGTGGCTCGGAATTACACATTGAACCTTTTTTAAAGTCTCGACTCATAGAGTCAAATACACATTAGCTCTTGCTGTGGCTGAGCTCGATGTTGCAGTTAAATTATGTAATAACTTTAGCTTGAGTTCACAGATGGGACCATTGGTGAGTCGTTGGGAAGGACACGAGGAAAACGATCCACAGCATCATGTTATTTTACACGAGCTGGTTATTTACAAGCACTTTTACGAGCTTACAAGACTTCTTAAAAACAATCGGTGCGGACTCTGGATGAGGAAGAACCTCCTTCTGCTGCCACTATTCCACTAGTTAATTGATTGCGGACGGTGGCGTTCTCTTTGTCGCCAAATATACTTGGGCGGATGATATACCTGGGAGGCTCGCCAAAGTAATGTCTGTGTGGGAAACACTGAAATTAGAAAAACTAATTATATTATACTTAAATGATTAATAGTTACATTTTTGACAGCGTCCAGCCTACCCGACTCTGACATACGGACGCTGACAGATTGCAGACAGTGTTGCAGGTTTTCTGCACTACATGGTAATCCTACTATGGACCTTGTGTCATACAATGAATATTAAAAGCTGCAGTACACAGGCAGCTTTATCCAATAAATCCACTCTGCAGATTTACATAATCTCCGCTCGTGTGCCGTCCTGTTCAAACTTTTACTTTAGTGTCACGTCGGCCCATTTGACCCCCGGCTGTCAACATTTTCCAGTTTCGTTTTGATGTAAAAAGAGCGATATCTCTCTGTACCTCTCTCTCGCTCCAGGGTACGGACTCATTTTACAAAAAAAAAAAAAAAAAAAAAAAAAAATTTTTTTTTTTTTTAAATAAATGAAACATGGCTACAACAAACCAATCAAACCAGCACCTTCATACACCAGTTAATTGCACATCTGATTAAGAACTAAGAAAGCGTTTTGTCTCCGTGAACTTTCCATCTGTCTGCCATTTACCAGAATGGTGTCATTAACTTAATTTGTCCTTAGCTCATACAAAAAGCCATTCTCATTCGTAGCACACACTGAGCAATTATAACTGCTCCAGTTGTCCCATTTGCATAGTTCCTTAGAATATGCATTTCTGATAGATTACATTTTCTACTTAATATGCATGACAGCTGGTTATGCGTTGGTTCGCTCAAGATATACCTAATAATTGGCTCAACTGAGCAATACTGCAATGCCATAGGTCATAGACACCAATATATTTCGATCAATACTTCTGTTACAATAAGACAATCTGAACTCAATGCATGTAAATTTCCCCGCTGTGGGACTAATAAAGGATTTCTGATTTCACCTTCTTTTTTTTTTTTTTTTAAAAGGTTGTAGCAATATCTTCAGGTCACTGCCCCCTCTCTCATCATTAGGTTCTGCACTGTTAACATTAGAAATGACCTTAAAACCAACCAACATGAAGCAAGCATTTCTAAAAGGACCTCACAGTCCTGCCATGTAAAGGCCACACGAGGGAAGAAACAGTCCGATTATGCAGAACCGGTTGACTTTTAAACCACGTGCTTTGTACAGGTATGATGGACGATGTCTGTAATGTTTAGTGATTGCTGTTACACAGTTACTAAAATATTTCCAACTTTTACGCGAATGTAATTTGAATTTAAGTGTATTTCTCATATAATTGCTTTGCTGGGAATGAAAATAGAATAATAAAATAATGTTATTAGTTATCATACTGTTTTGTCCCTCTTATAAGTGCCGTCAACTGAGTAGAGTTTGATTATAAAATGTTTTTTTTTATAGCAGGCGCTGCCATGGCCAGGTTTCCAATGGATTTTAGACAAAATAAAATTGACCCCTGTCTCTGACTGTAAAGTTGTGGATGCTGCAGTGGAGGCTTCTACAACTACTGTTCTGTATTTTTAGATCAGATAATTTCATATTCTGCAATGTGGAATCTACAATGCCACGACATTAATCAATGCAGTATCTCAGTTCTTAAACAGAAACATTCTCTGTATTTTGTTTGTTTTTCTTGCAACCCAAAACCTAGATGATATTACCCATACTCCGCAAACTTTTCATTGATCGCTCCCAATCAATATCCATCCCTTTGGAGAGTGATGAGACATTTTTCAGCCTACTTTCATAGGACAGAGGCAGAGCTACCATCTGAAATCCAATAAGGTGCCTTGGGGGTTATGGAACATTTAAAGCATGATACATGATTTGGATGTGGTATTAATCCCTTTGCACACCTTTGATATCCATGTTTTGTCGTCAGATCTTTGAGACTGAAGCTACATAAAGACAGCAGAAACATGTTGGACAAAGCTGAGATGCTTCTGTTGCATTACTGCTTACAGTCTATAAATAAATTGTATTAGTTTATCCAGGCTGTTTTAAATGATGCCAATTTGAAAAAGGGGCTATAAAAAAATGCAATTTAACAAATGCACACTTTGGCATCCAGCACCTTCTTGGTTTTTATGATCATTTGCTTTAGTTTTGGAAAGTTTTACTGTTCATACCGATACAATAAACAACATGCAATGTGTTAATTCATGAGCTTTAGAGGTGGATATCTGAACTTTGGACAGAGCTGGGCTAGCTGCGTTACCTTATGCTAAGCTAAGCTAGATGCCTCCTGCGTAATACACACACATGTTGTGTTTCTCAAAATGTAGAAGTAATCTATTAAGCTTTTAAAAAAAAAAAAAAAAAAAAAAGATCTAATGATTTGAAAGCAAGGCTTGAAGTAGAGTAGGTCTTAGACTCTCAGCTTAGAGAACGTTTTTTGTGGATTGATGTGCCTCTTCAGGTCGGACTCAGTGTTTATCTTTTACTTCTGTCCAACAAACGGAGAGTAAGTTGAGTGTTTTTGGATGAAATGAGACTTCTGTAGCTTGGTGAAGCACTTTTTCTTGTTCAGCTGCTTTGACCAGTTATCTGCATTGTATTTCAGCCTCAGATGTCTGCATGTAGCTTAAATGTATAAGCATGTTAAAGGTAAATGCAGTTACGGTGTAGACAAAGAAAATTGCTTTTCTACCTATTCTCGCGTAAGAATACTTGAGCATCTAATAACATTTCTGGGGTTTCACGACAACAATTTTTAATATACCATAAGGAACTACAGTACTATTCACTATTGGCTGCACAACCTTTACAACTAAATGCAACAACATGCTCAGTCTTGTCTTTGCAAACACAGACTTATTGGTACAGAGATATTGCAAAATTGAAGGTTTCTAATTCCCAAAGTACAAAAAAAGCAACCAGGGAAGTATAAAATACATGAGACAAAGCAGTTTGTTCATCATAATAATACACTTTAGACATAAAAGACCACAGTTCAGCAGGCTAGACATGTTAATTACCAGTTTTTGAGACACTAATCCGGACATTATCTATCATTAATCAGCACACTGCTGTCTAGGTCACAGGGATTTGTAGCACTTGTAGCACAAAAACAATGAATATATGCAGCAGCTGTCAAATACCTGTAGGTGAATAGCTGAGCACAGAAGCACCACAATGCAGAGGTATTTTTTTTCTGTTACCTCTACACCTCTGGAACAATTAAATAGTTGTACTCTTAATTATTGCAGTGATATTTGAACACTGTTTGAAACCAAATGACTTCCTGACAGCTACTGGGTCACAAGGCAGTAAGTACTGCTGTGCCGCTGATTAAATTCACCCAATAATTAAGCAGACATCATTGATTCCCTGCAGAGAAATGGAGAAATGGAGAGAGTGTGTGTGAGAGAGACTCCCTGTCTGTCCCTGTGCTTCCTGTAGCCCCTGCAGCGGTGGGCCAGTCAGATATGCGTAATTTGGGAAATGAGCAGAAGTCAATTCCACTTAAACCGACAGTGGTGGTTGGACACATCGATGTTCCATGCATTGTTGACTCCCTTCATTTTCTTCCTCTCTGACTTCCTTTGTGTAATTGACAGAGCGATCGAAGGGAATGAGAATGTGTGTCCTAGATTATGATTGTGTATGCGAGTGTAATGTGGTGTGTAAGAGTGTAAAACCAAACAATCACCTCCCGCTTGAACAATTTAGGACACTTGTGTATACGTGTGCGCGACTGCTTTTAAAAATTAATCAGCAGCTTTAAAAGTAGGGCGTGAATTAAGGTTTATTTCACAGTATCAGTGAGAATCAATTTCACATGAATAAGCACATTGTTAGGGTTAGTCAATAAATACAGTGATGAAATGAGTTTGTGGGAGTTTAGTAATGCAAATGTATGCTTGTGTGGGCGCCCGTCAGTTTCTGCCAGTGTTGTTTTTCTCAAATCCATGTGGGCAAACGGAGTACACACCACATATTACAGGCACCCACACCAGAGAGCAGGAAATAGTTTTACTTTTGATGCCAGTACTTGTGTTTTCAAAAGCATCCAGCTGCAGAACTCCAGGCTCAGGTCCACCTCCGGCACTGCGACCTGTGGTGGAGTAACACGTGTGTTTATCGTGATTCCCTATAAATTAATAATGTCACATGCCACTGTATTATATTGAGAAGTAACATGTTTTTCCCCCGCTACTACTACTACTAAGCGTATATTTATTACATTGTATCAATTCCATTTTGTTACGTCCATGCCACCAATAACACAAAGGTAAACAATATAACCTTAATATTTTTTGATATAACTGCAATTTATAAAGATATGTAAGGTAATTTTCATTTTTTTTATAATTAATGTACAGAATAAGTTTATGGATTATGCATTCATAAGGGAATGCAGAGAAAGATGAACAGAGATTGTGTGACCACTTTTCATGTCAACACAAACAAACAGCGGAGGCCACTAAAAACACTGCAGCCGTTGTGCCTACTCGGGAAAATATGAATATTGCAATTTTACAATGTATAGTGACTGGCAGTTGGAGCTCTTATAAGTCTTGGAAGAACATGAAGCTCTACTGCTTTAAATCATCTGTACAAATGATAAACAAACCACATTATAAAATATTTTTAATAAAATGTCAAGGGTGAAAGATGTAAGACCCATTTTGGTAAGAAACATCAAATCACAGAGCTTAATATTCTCCTCCATACACCACTAATGGTGAGCGAAGGAACTTTGAAATGGGAATTTACAAAGTGAGAAAATCCTTCAGGTGCCAGCGGCTCTGTTGCCACTGTTCCAGTTAAAGAGAATTATTATTTTTTTTCAGATCATTGTATTACCCACAATACATTGAAGTAGATTTTTTTTCGCCTCTGAGAATGCTAATCCAAAATTGTAGGTGAAATGTCCCCATCAGGCTGCCATAGCAGAATATTCCTGCAGGGAACCACCATCTAAACTTGAGCAATTGAACAGCAGTGTTTCTATGAACGTTGTCATTAAACCTTTGTCCACTGTCAAGGATCATCGCTTAATAATGAGCGCTTACGGCCTAACTGTTAAGTAAGTGAAGCCTCTAAAGTGCTTGGTGTGACTGTTAAATGATGAACTATCAGGTTACTTAATGAAAGTGAGTCAGTCAGAGTGACAGCCGATGTTTAAAGCTTGTGTGGCTTAAAAACGGTAAATTGCATCTTTCCGACTGAGACGTTCAAGGTTAATAAACACTGACAGCAGATGAAGCAACCACATGTGACGAATAGCCATCCAGTGATCCTCAGAGGTTTTTCAAAGCTCTTTTTTTTTTTCATTTGTATTACGGTTTTATGATCGTGTTGTCTTATTTGTGTTCTCCTCAGCAGCTTTATCGCTGTGGTTAGCTAATGTAATGACGCCTTTGTTATTTAAGAAAGGGTCGTGCCTTCGTGTCATGGAGGATTTAATCACCTTGCTGAGATTATTCTACTGTCTGTCTCTCTCCTGTGTAGAAAACGTTAAAAAACAAAACGAGGGGGGAAAAGGTCGTATGTTCATACAGCTTTGGTTGTTGAAAATGTCCTGTTGTCGTAGGCGGTGTGCTCTTTTTAGGCCACACGTTCTTGTGACAGCATCTCAAGTCTTTAAGATGACAGGTCACTTAACAAAAAGCAGAATAGAAATGGAATGGACATACGTACTTACAAATGTCTTTGCTTTAAAGAAAAGCTAAATCCAGGTCGAGAAGAGTTTTCTTTGCTTGGAAAATCTTTTGTTCGCATTCCTGGTGACGGAGTGCTAAAAATGTTTCGCTCATATCACACACGGGGTTCATGTTCGATTTTATAGAAATTCTCCGGCTCATCGCTGCACAAAGTCTTCATAGTGCTGCCAGAGTTTGAACCTCGAGGGTTACAGCTGTCTTACTCCTTCTGTCGGCCGTCACATCCATATAGATATCCATCAAATAAAAGAAGACCTCCCGAAACATGTCAAGAAGGCTTTTCACAATCTTGGCATGAACTAAAAGATTTTGAGTATAACATAGCCTACAACTGTCTGTATCTGACTGTATTGAAACACTCGCCTTGACCTTTATCCAGCCGTCCTAAACTTTTCGACACTTTGAGATTTTTTACTCTTTCACTCCAAAAATAACATTTAAACGTTGCAGTTACAACACAAACATTTCCTTAAGTCAAAAAAAGTAATTAGAATGAATGAATAAATATATAATAATGTAACACAAACAAATCTTACTTTTTTGCTATTAATATTTCAGTACTTTTACCTTTTTTTTTTTTTTTTTTATTTTTTTTTTTTATTTAAATGTACATTTTAGATGCAAACTCCCGTATGCAGTATAGTAACTCAACAAACTGAAGTGTAAGGCAAACACATGAGTAATTTCTGGGCCATTTGTTTTCTTGTTTTGAAACTAGACACCCAACTCTTAGGAGATGATGCTTTGTTGTACATGAAATGATTCATTCAGCTTCCAATAGGATCAACTGTAAATGTGAACAAATTCTCTCCGTGCACTGACTTCCTTGTAAAGGGCATTCATTGGTTGGATGGATTTTAGGGCCACTCTTTTGTATGACCATGATGATTTTCTGAAGACCAAAAGTCTGGCAAGGTTAATATTTCTCATTACAGAAGATTGTTCACCCAGAGAGAGCACACACAATGAACTATTCTTTTCTTACTCTCTCTGTCCGTCTGTCTGTCCCGAACATTTCCCTCTCTTTCTCTTTCATGTTGTCACACTTTACAGTCAGTTTTCAAGGCTTTTATTCTGTGGCCCAAAATTGGCAAAGAACATTGCTACAATCAAGCTTCTTGGACACAGATCAGAACGGCTCATTGAAAAATCTTCCACTGGCTGGTTACAGTCTGAATTGAAAGCAAAGCTAAAATGTTTTTATTTAATTTTTTTAAAACTAATTCTAAATGTGATCATAACACTTACTGTGTCTGAGTAATTTCATGAATTACAGTTTAATAATTTATTATTTCTCCTTTTGAGCTGATTTAACCAGTTCTCTAATATGAATACAACAATGACTGCACAAACCATCACTTCCCGTCAACCTTAAAGGCGTCCCGTGGAGTTTTCTTGTAAACAAACAAAAGTTTTGTTTAGAATTAGTGTTAGTTCACAAAAAACACCTTGTGTATCCTTAAAGTCTGACAATTGTTTCGAGCGCATTTCGTTCCAACCAGCGTCCAGTTCCCTTGTCTACAAGTGAAGGTTTTTTTTTTTTAAATGTTTTTTTTTTTTTTAGTTAGAAGCCTGAAATAAGATCTGTGGTTTACACAGGCTTAAGATATTTTAATGTTTTGTTCTTTGAAATAAAATACGTCAGTAAATAGCCCACTCATGAATTTCTGAAGCTTATATGCGTCTTAAAAACGGCGGTTTCGAAAGAGACGTCATCAGGCCGAACATGCGTGTGCCTTTAGCCTAGTGGTGATGACTTGAGTCATGTGACCGTGGTGTAGTTCGTTTGTTGCCTGACAGAATGTGTGAGTGTCATAAACATTTGTTTGCCACTGAGCTTATTTTCTGCAATTATCCAAAATCCACTGGAAAAATCCCATTGGCTTTTTGTTGTGTTGAGAACCCAAGAAACCATTGCAATGCTGAATTCCAGGGTCGGACTACAAAAATAATCCCTGCAGCACTCTATAGTGTGAAACCATTAGCAAGCCTGTGTATCATCTCACCCAAGCAAGAGTCCTTGTGCACTAGAAAAACACCTCCAAAGCCCTACTAGAGGTCAGTAACAACACAGGGAACCTAATTTAGTAATATGTCACTACCTTACAAAAAGACCTTTAAAAAAATCTCTATATACTGTATATATACTAATACTGTAACTGTACTAACGCAGGTTAGGAAAGGATCATGGTCATGGTTAAAAGATAGGTAAAGTTTGGTTGGTAGGGATTGGGATATGGAAAGCTAGTGTCAAAGTTGGATACTTAGTCTGCCCAATCATCCTCCACGACTTCCCCCTAACGCTCACTTTTTACATGGACGCTAGAGGTCGGTTTTTAAGTGTTTTCAGTGTTTATGTCTATCTACCAATGTTGCCATTTTTCTAGTTAGGAATGTAATGTGGGCCTGGTCAATGTACAAACTGCTGAGCGATATGGGAAAATAATCTAATTTGGATTTTATTTAATCAATTTTGATGTGGTCATTCTATAGATTGACCAACGCAACACTGGATACAGTCAGTATATAAACTGCTGTAGGCCAGTTCTACCTGTTATGATGGAATGCGATACATTTATTCATAATGATATATCTTTATTTAGCTATTGAATTGTAAAAACCTTAAGTCTCTGTAGACTGTTATACATTGTCATTTGTAAGCAATGCAGAACAACAGGCCTTGTGTGAACACTAATGGTCTGCCCGTTCAGATAACA
>CALSCE010009779.1:7090082-7141865 GCA_943593645.1 Bovichtus variegatus | reverse complement strand
AAGCCTAAGTGATATTTCTTTGTGATTGTGATTTAAAATCATAAAATGGCATACTTCTCCTTTTGTTGTAAAATCATTCTTGGTGCTATTATAGTCATTTTTCACTTTTTCACTTCCTCCGAGTACTCAGATTGTGTCAAAGTCTTTTAGAGTTTGAAGTGAGAGGGTGAGACCAAACTATCCTCGGGCTTAAAAAAAAGCCAGTAATTCAAAAGTGATCTTTCACAACTGAAACTCAGAGACATTTCTCATTAAAACTCTCTGTATCACTGCAGGCTTTATCTCTAACCTTAAATGCAGGAAAAGTACTGTGATCACTACTTTTCACAAGATAAAACTTTTTTTTCTCTACTGCTTTCTCTACTATCTTTCAGTAACAACATTTAGCCTTGATCTCTTGGAGTCTAAATACAAAGTAGTGAGCGATGCCAAAAAAAAATACTTTATACAGCACAGGATATTTGTGCAGTTAATGTTAGAAGATTACTATTATCTTCTGTAAACAAGATCACTTATTTTCTCTTTTTCCTGTGAACCACAAGGTAATTTTGATTTCTGATATTTTCTGAAGCACTAGAGTATGAACAGATCCTTTTATACTGAGGTTAAGATTGTGCAATCATGTCATTTCACCAGTTCACAATGCACCTGTGTTGATAGACCTTGCTGCAAACTGCAGTCTTTCAAAAAGCACTGAATACCCTGTATTAGTGTGTAATAATAACTGACTTTTGTTTAAATATGCCTTCTTAAAGTCGAGTTTTTCAGGAACTTTCCACTTTCTTTCTAATAAATTTAACTCGATGCCTTTTTAAACAGTTTCTTAGTTAATGGCTAGGGGTGCCACAAAATAATTGTCTATACTTATCCCACAAATGCCAAATGCACTCAATAATGGAGAACAACACATTTGTCTTGCCTGCACAACAATACAGTGGATTTGCTTGCTTTAAGTAAAAACGCTGCAGTAACCAAAGATAAGTTGTCGTGTCAAACGAGAGAGCTGCGTTTTTGCGATAAGGCAGAGAACCATCACACAGAACGAGCTTTGCCATATTTGTCTCCCCTTTCTGCCTCATCTCCATCCAACCCAAGTTTGAGACGGGTTTGAATGCAGACTCTTTAGAGTTGTTGGTAATTCAAATTGGAGTGAGAGATGCACACAAAAACAAAAAAAAATAAATGCTGTCATTGTCAGTTGAAAACAAAAGCACTGCATGGTGGGAGAGTGAAATATTCCATCTCAAACAATGACTCAAGGTGGTTAATTACCCAGTTCATTTCTAATTAGCGAGATGAGCGGCGCAGGGGATGTAGCAGAATATGGAGACTCGTTGTAAGCTGGATGGATTTTGTGTTTTGCCCGTGTGCTACTGCTGAGATAGGCCCTGTGCCTGGAAACAGTGGTGGCTGTGCATCCAGCAGCACTATCCGGGGTCAATGAGAGGGAAGTAATGCCAGAAAAAAAATGCTGAATAAATAGGTGTATGGCAGAGTAAAGTGCTGTTCTTCGGGAAGGATGAACTGCAGGCCAAAAAGGACAAAAAATATGAGCATGGTCATTACCTGTTTGCTGAAGGTATCACCTAAAGCGGACTCACACTAGTAATATATACACAACACACGACTGAGTATTACATATTGTTTGTAGAACATTTAATTTCAAGTCTCTACATTCCACAAATATCACAAATATTATCCAGCTATGTCATGCTGGATTACCGCACAAATATGTTTGCCAAAGTGGACCAAATATTCCAAATATTCCCTTTCTTCATAGCCCGGCTTTACTTTCCACCATCCAGACTACTAGAGTTGGCTGCCAAAGGCATGTGTGAGACGAGAGCATGGAAGCGGGAAGCCATGAAACAAATTGGATAAATGTTATTTCTGGAGGAACGTTTAAATGGGATGCAGGAATCCTATTGAGGCAGCCATGCTTGAAATTGGGTGAAATCCTACATTAATAGAACATGGGAGACTTTACATTTACCTTTTGTTAACTCTGGCGCTCCTGTCATTGTCTCCCATGGATTTTTTTTTGCATATACAGTAAGACCCATTTTTAGTGGGCTTGGATCATGCCTAATACGCACAGGTTGTTTACACAAGCACACGTGCAATAAGTGTGAACGTGCAAGTGTACGCACAGGCATATGCAGTTTTTTATCCTTCCATATTTCACCTTCCACTCTACTTTACTTCAAACTAATTCAAAGGTCACTGGCTTTGCCCAAGCTGACTGTAATTTTCTATATTACCACACAAAGGTGCAATCAGGGAGCAGTGAAACGTACTTGGGTGTAGAGGCCATGGCTGTATGGAGACAATGAAATGAAATCTAGGAGAAAAGAATTATGTGAGGGATTGTATATGTGCACCCTGTGTGCTTTCAGGGTTGCACAACCTCTCTCCTGCTTCAAATCACCTGTCAGGGAATATTGTGTTTGACTTGCTCTTAAGGGACACTTTAGGTGCATTTGATTTGCTCTTGCTGATGCAACAGAGCCAGAGGGAGCTCTTGAAAAGAGATCATCCATCCAAATGTTCCTCATGATCTTGAGAGTAACTTAAACCTCCAGTGTCCGTAATAGGAATTTATACAACAGAAAGATTTTAGTTTCACACTTAAATGAGAGGTTTGATGGGAGGATTCAACGTGACTTTAGCATTAGGAATAAAAAAGCAATTTAAATTAAGAATAAATTCATTCACGGACGCGTCAGGAATTTTTATTTACATAATACTTTTGGCAATTCAAAGCAAGGATGCAAATGTTTTCACAGTTTGTTTTTGTCACTGCGTCCTTGTGTAGAAATGGGCTTTTTCTACTTTTCTCTCGTTCCTGTAAGTATATCTTGAGTCACAGTAAGACAGCCCAGGGTGTAAAGGAGTGATTTCTATCTTTTAACTGGCATGTTTGTGCCCCCCCAGCCTCTCTGTTTAGAACTATGATTCGTAGTTTTAGTGCTGTCTTTTTATCTCGATATGTTTCACTCCCCGCGATCCCTACACTTCTACCTTTTCTTCCCCCCGGGATCACCTTTGAAATATTCCGAGGTGATGTTACACATGCAGGCAAAATGTAGTCTTGAAATCTTCACTTAAAAATTCCATCATCAAAAAGGATTTTGGAATTTAAATGTGTACTGAATTTGGAGACTTCTAGCTTTTGTGATGGATAACTCTGTATGTGATTCTGTGTGTGTGTGTGGTTGTGTGTGTGTTGTGTGTGTGTGTGTTGTGTGTTTTTTAAAATGACATCCAGTTTAAATATATTTAACTTATGACTTTTGGGGCACATTAGAGGTTTAAATGTTGGGATGGCTTTACGTCATTGTTTTTGCAGTACTGGGTAGCATTTGATTTGTATTTATATTGATTGTCTAACTCTGCACTAGAATATAGTTATTACTTGTATAAATGCACACCTGTGTGCCCAGAATGTGTTTTTCTACCGTCAGAAAACTAAATGAATGTTACAGAGTTGAGAATAAACCACCCAAACCCGAAGGAATTAAGAAACACAGTAGAAAAAGATGACTTGAAACTGCAAAAGCATGAACTGAAAACACTCAAAGATAACAAAAACGCTCCCAGAGACAAAATTAAGATGTTGCCAACACCCTTTTTAAAAAAAAAAAAAAAAAAAAGAAAGAAAAAAAAAAAAGAATTTGCAGCTCAGTCCTGTCCTGACTAATTTCGATAATTGCTTCATGTCTTTTAATCGCACTCTCTGCTCATACACATACCTGTGACAACCTGTTAATACTGGTGACTCTGGACACTAATTCCCTTGTTCTTTTGTGCAATTTTCCTGTTATTTACAACCGGTATTAGTCACAGAGACGGCATCTGTTGTCTTTCTTTCTCTCACACCCTTTTTTTTCTCATTGAATCTTTAACTCCTTGCCTCCCCGTCGCTCTCTCCACTTCTCTGGCGCCTTCTTTCACACTGAGTGTCACAGTTAGTTCGTTGCCCAGACAGGCAGGCGGGCTCATCCAACTACCATCCAAAACTCGAGATGCCTCGTCCAGATAACTAAAGTTGTTTGGTTCCACTTTGGCTGAGCCCAATCGCTTCATTTACTGCTTGTGTGTTCATATTTTACGGCTTTGTCCGACCAATGTGTCTCTTGTGCAGCACAATGGAGACCTGGGGCGGGAGTTGTAAGGTTCACACGGTTCGCTCCTCTCCGCCTGAATGTTTTCTAGTTGCCATGCTTGATTCTTTCCCTTGTTCTCTGTCTTTCTCTCTCAGACACCCACACTGTCTTTTCTGTCAAGAGACTCGTCCAGAATTGTCCAGCGCCAGACATAATTCAAAAACAGACAAAAACTCCTTGTTCACTGTTCCATATCAGTCAATTACTGTGTCTACATTGGTGTGTGTGTGGGGGGTGGTATTGGCGATTCTCTCTGAATGTGTGTAAGTGTGCCAAAATGAGGGACAGTGTGGTGAGTGTGTGTGTGTGTGTGGGTGTGGGTGGGTGGGTGTCAGCCCTGACTGTGTTAACTAACAAATCATCAGTGTCCTAATTTTTGTGTTGCTTAGAGGCTTGTTTCCAGTCTATAGACAGATCTGACAGTGATCAATAAGCTGCTGTCTGTGTGTGTGTGTCTGTGTGTCTGTGTGTGTCTGTGTGTGTGTGTGTGCGTGCCTTGCTGTGTTTGCATGCGTGTGTGTACGTTTGTGGATCATTAAGCTCCTCTGGGGATGGCACTGCTCTGCTTTCATTTGGCAGACATCAGGGAGCGGGGCAGCCATGTCATTAAAACAACTGAGTCTTCACACTGATAGATAATCAAAATGTACTGCAGAGCCGGATAGATAGCATGACATTACATGGCAGCCTTCTGAAGGGAGTTGACAGGTTTCTTAGCTGTTTCCAGTGAGAGCCTTCAAGGCATGATACATGATTAATTAGCACTTTGCTATTAAGAGCGTTATTCAAGCCTCCAGAATGCCTGCTCTGATGTTTACTTCTGGATTTGAGTATTTTTCAGTCATGTTTTCACTCCACTACATTTTTTTTGACGGATGTCGTTGCAAGTTACTTATCAGATTCAGATTTTTACATCAAAACATGTGATAAAGCTTATAAGATACAAGCTTCATTTGATTGTCTCTTTGCGAGCCCTTGTCATGTTTCAGATGTCAGTGAGTCACACGAGCTCTCACTCTGGACTTCTACACTTCTCTTTAGACAAATGTTTAAAAACCAAAGAGGTCAGATTATCCAACATTTTACAAAAAAGCAATTATTTTTTTAAATACACATTTGTTTAGCACAACTCTTATTTTCTTACATTTCTACTCCATTGATCATCTAAGATCCTTTACCTGGTCTGTAATGTTTATTTGATAAAGGACTTTGTTTCAACACTAAACATGAATTTGGTCTAAATGCAACTATCCTATTTTATACATCAGGTCTTTAGAACACAAAAGAAACAGAAATCTGAAAAGAGGCAGACTTGCCTGTTTCCTTTAGTAGAATAAATGAGATTATTCCACACTACAAAATCCTATAAACCAAGGGTTTATAATTATTCCGCAACCAGATATGGATATTTCAATGAATTTTTTTTGTCATTTAATAATATTCGATTAAAAACAAAGCCCTGTACTGGGGATTATTTACAAAGAGCAATTTATCACTGTTGTCATAAAAAGTCATTTGTTGTGACTTTGAGAAAAATGGTTTCCAGTAGTGACATTTCAAACAGCTGTGTCTTTGTGTGTGATGTATGTTCTCTCTGGTTGTCTTTCAGGAATAGATGCAGTAAATCCACCCTTATTTTCATAAAAAAAAAATCGTTTTGGTAGGCCTCGTGTGGAAACACATTTAGTCAGGAAAAGGAAAATTCAAAATCTTCTCATTTGCTTCCTTCACTTCAATTTCCTTCATCCACTTGTTCCTTAAAAAGTAAAACCGTGTGGAAGTGGAGAGAAAATCTGATTCAGAAATAACCTAATCAGTGGGTTTTGGCCTGGCAGCCCTTCCCCAGGCGGAGAGACACACATGGGCAGGTGGCTGTGTGACAGCCATTGGCATTCTCTCCAACAAAGTCTGCCACTCAGATCAACTCTTCAGTATACCACTGGGAGTGGGATTAAACTGGGTTAGCTAAGGCCAGAACACCAGTTCCTTGTTGAGGAAAAAGGGACACTATTATTGACACATCCCTAACCATCTCTAGATTCATAGCACACACTTTGCATATCGCATGAGCTGAATTTGGCTCTGCTGTCCCGATTTGTCATTGGTGAATGGGGATTGATTTACTCTGCAGTTTTTGTGGCAAACTGCCCGAACGATTGTTTTATCCATCTGCATTTTTCCATGAAATTAAAGTTCATTTAATCCTTTCCCCCCAAACACTCAAACTGTTGCTCTAAAAATATGCATCTTGTAATTATAATATTAATTGAAAAATTTCAATGGAAAAGTAACAACACAATGATACAGAAAAAGGAGCAGCGCATCCAATTCTTGTCTCATACTTTTTTTAAATTAAAGCACTTTAGTCTAGGAGCCATGTATTGTCCAAAATGCCAAAGCCCATTATGCGGTTGCATTCATTTCATAATTATGCCCATCTCCGCTAATCCACTAACTGGAGTTCCAGTTGAATAAATCCCTGAATGTTTCTCTTAATTCATTACTCATGGCTTCGTTGACATTTACTAAATTCATGCTATGTGAGTATAGATTAATGCTATTATGAAATTGCTAATACTAATTTATGGTCATTGTGGTGATAAAAAGCAGGGGTTGTACAAGGTTGAGTTTTTGTGCAAAATGCAAAAAATATGTACAGTTCCTGATTAAGAATTAATATTTCAATTTAGTTGTTTAGTACATTTAATAGTATTTTTCACATGATTTGCATGTGCATGCTTGAGATGGACATGATCAGTCGAGAGTTATGAAGAGTATTCAATAAAATGAAAAAAAAAGTACAATAACCAAGAACAATTGTTCAGGGATGAACAGTGAGAAATGAGCTCCAAATGTCAGGACCCGTGCAAAACGGAGAGAGAGCGACTTGCTGACCCTGGCTGGTCCCCTATTGATAGTGTTGCCATGGGAACAGATGTGAGAGCCCAGATGAGAGGGAGAGATGGTGCTACGTGGTCGTTTTGCTTCTTTAAAAAAAACATTGGAATAAACCCATTTAGGTATATATTTTTGTATATTATGGGATATCGCCCATATTTTGGTCAATACTTAGTTGGACGATGGACACTACAATTATAAGCTCAAATATTATCAAAATTATATTTTAGAAAAATAATCATCAGTAATGTGGATAAAATGACTAAGTTGGGAAAAGGCAAATAATAAAATAGTCTGGTAAGTAAAAAAAAAAATGACATGACCTTTCTGTAATGCAGCCTTTAAAACCTGGAAAACAAAACTTACGCCATATTACAGTATTACGTGATCCGAAATCTGAGACGATATCGAGGCTCATATTACGTTATCGTTCATATATCGACACATTGCCCAGCCCCACCTTGAAGCGCAATACAAGAGTGAGGGCCCCGCAGCGAAAGCTCGCCCGGAGAGGCCAGACACACAGCCATCCAACATTAAAGATCAAAGTCAGCACTCGACAGATATTGAGCGTCATGAACGAATATCTTATCTGGTAAAACATCTGGTGTAATCGGTAACAGCGGTTTATTGAGCAGTGGGATGATTTCCTCACGGTGGCGCCTGTGTTGACTTCAAAGGGTGCCACGTGTTTGACTCGCGCTCTGTCTAAACTCGACCGTAGAGCACTAACTAATATCATAGTAGCTCTTCTGTAGTTAGAGGTGTACATTCCAGAGGGGCCACTTTTCCAAAACATTTCACACTGGAAAGGCCATTCTATGACAAAAATATGTCGATATTTAGAGAAATAAATCAGTTTTGTTTTTGTATTTTACTGGTCCACAGTATTCATTCTTGTGTCAAAGTCAAGGGAAGGGAAATAAAAAAAGAGGGCAGGCTGTGGCACACTTTGTGTAACATTTATGTGCTAATGGAAAGCACTAACACTAGAGATCATGTGCTGAACAGTATTATGTTCACCAGCTTGTTAAAAGTGAAAATGATATTGTTTCCAGGAAAGTAGAGGGTGAGTTTAGTAACTTCTTCCGTTAAAAAAGTCCGCTGTTGTGCAAATGAATCAGAGGTCAGAGGATTCTCTTGGTAATGAATAGAATACTAATGAGCAAAACAAACTTTTTGAAGCCAATCTGTAAGTCGGGTTTAATGTGCATAGCACCGGTTACACACCACTTCGCCACATTCACCTCTGAAAATGTTATTTCTTTACCGACCAACAACATTTGTCTATAGTAACTAACAGTTGTTCTGAGGAAAGAACTAGCCTGGTCATCCCCAGAAGCATCCAGGAACTGACTAAAAGCGACTCTCTGAACTCGACTCCAGACGGGGAAGAGGATTTAAAAAAAAAAAAAAACACATGAATTTCAATGAGGTTCTTTTGCAGCCGTGGCGGCCAAATCATGTAACAAATCAGACACTGCCAAGTCATCTCAGCAAGTCCAACTGGCCCTTTCCTAAAGCTCAGCTCTGTGACACCAACAGTGTGCCCAGACCTCTCTCCCTCTCCCTCCCTCTCTCTCTCCCCCTCTCCCCCTCCCCCTCCCCCTCTCTCTCTCTCTCTCTCTCTCTCGGCTGGGAAAGGACTCCACCACCTACTGGTGCTGTTACTGCAGGGGCGAAGGAGAGAAAATTTAGGCTGCCCAGTGGTTGTAAACCAGAGCACAAGAGGAGTTAAGTGGAAAGGTTGAAGCCCAGTGAGGGTTGAATGCAGTTCAGGCCAAGACTAAAGCTGCCTTTACATGATAGGAAATGTTCTGTGCGCAGAGCCTTGCGGTAAAGGCGGCTCGTTTCATACAGCTGTTGTCTCATTGGTTGCGCTTTTGAAAGGTCAGCGGCAATCAAGGTCAAAGTTTAAGTCCGTCGACACCGCTCTCTCCACAGGAAAACAGCGGCACAGCCACACTTGAGAGACAGACCTGCACCTGCAAAGTCAGGTGAATGCCTCGTACCAACATTTGTAAATGAGCTTCTGTGTTAGTGGGTAGACTTCAATAAAAGTCATGTCAATACTTGGTTGCAAAGAATACAGGATTTAAGCAAATTGTTCTCAAGATTATTCCATCTTGTGTGTGGGGTTTTTGTAATTTAATTGGAGTGTGATTTACTGCCTTTTTTATTTATCTTTTTTAAGATTAAATGCTAACCATATGTAAATGTTTGAATGTCTTAATTGGTTCAGCATGAATTGAGTCTGTAACTTAGCTACCGTTTAGTGTTAATACCTCAATATAAATTAAAACAAAGGTAAACATGCTTTTAAACAAGAAATTGTGTGTAGTGTTTCACAAAAGCTTTGGCTATTGATTTATTTTACAGATGTATTTTGCAAATATTTTCCCTAAGAAATTTCCTTGAAAAAAAACTATGTAATATTATACTTATTCTGAGGAAAATGGAGACAAAGTTCTGAGGCAATTATTTAGGTTTAGTTAGTTAGGTGAGTAGTAATATGTTATTGAATTGTTATGGTTATGCTAGTAATGAATTGAAATCAGTTCATTGGAAAAGCAGCAATCAAGCACTGTCTCTGTATTCACCGTATAAGGTGTTACCATGTCATCTGAGCGCTGCAGGTCGCAAAAAAGGCAGTGTCACATTCTACAAATGAGTGTTGCGTGCAAATTGCAGCTAAATGCTCTTGCATGCTTATCCGTTTGTCTTATTTATAATGTTTGTTTCGTTAGTGAATTGTGTCAAAATGAGCAAGAGGAAATGATCTCATGTTACAAATTGCAACTTGCATGTTTAAAATATGATGAAATGGGCCTCAGGGCTGTAATAACTTTAGGCAAGAGGGTTTATCTTGGCACCTAATGTGATGAGGTTTATAATGGTTGTGGCGTTACACAAGTTACAGGACCAAAAGAAAGCTTCACCAACCAAAACTGAGCACCATCAGCATCTAAAGACACTAGATATTTAGAGAAAAGTTTCATTAAATACGGTCGATAACATAAGTGTAACTAGTTTGTGTCCCCACCTGGTTTATGGTAGTGTTCAGCCTACATTACACATGTATTTATGGCAGACATTTTGTTCCAACAATGTTAGAAAAACATCGTAAAGTACAGCTGGACGCAGTTATGGACATGAGCTATGCTTGCTATCTGGATGGTGCCTTGTCTCTTTATGGCTTTTTGGGAGACGGTGTCAGCCCCCGGTGAAAAATGGGGGCTCTCAAAACCGTATCCTCCTGTTCAACAGGTAAATCATTCCACCTCAGCCGCACCATTTTGTCAGTGTGCCCGAGGGGGGTGCTTGATGTGAGGAAGGGAAAGTGTGTGTGTGCGTGTATAAGTTTGAGCATGTGTGTCTGTGAGTGTGCAGCCATCAGTGTTTGTGAGGAGGCGGCTGTGCAAGTTTCATTACCTTTTAGCATAGGGAAAGGAGAGCAAATCTTGGAGCCGAGAGCTTTGTGACAGCGAGTCGGAGTTTTTTTGCAGGTGATATAGTGTGTATATTTGGCTTTGGAACGCAGACTGAATCACTCTCATGTGCAAGCAACATTTAACAAGAAGCTCTATTTTAATGGCTGTCAAGTCTATTAAACCAGTGATGCCACTATGCCACCTATTTTTGTCAGTTGCTGCACTCCTGATATCGGAAATGAGCTGAATATTCTCTATCCATCGACGATTAACGAGCTCCGCAGCCGCAAATGAGTCTACACAAAAATGCAGAGATAACTTATTCTGTGAAAATACCATTACATTTAAATCATAATCAGAGAACAGTCCTGCTTTATGGGCTCTATTCTCCAAATTTAGGAATACTATAAAGTGAAATTGGTAATAATTCTTGATGAAAAGTTGGATATGTCTGTGTTGGAGTATACATCACAGCGCTTCATTGTGCCATTTGAGATGAGACTGTGCAAGGGGGCAGAAAATGAGCTCATTCATTGGGCTAGAGTCCTCATTTTGCAAAGCTACAATTCATTTCTTTTGGTGAACGCCAGCCCCGTCTGTGCTGCCAAGCAGCTGAATGTTTTGCGGAGTCATGGGCAGCATGGCGGGGCTACGTCGAAGGGAGAAGCCAAATTGATCAGTCTTTTCAACTCTAGCCAAAAGCTGCCACCATAATAAAGTTAGGCCTTGATCATGTTGTTGTGATCCACAAAGCACACAACAGAGACATAGAGGATAGTACACAGACGGGCAAACAATCCCTGCTAACACACCCCTCCTCCTCTTCCTTCCTCTTTTTTTTATCTCTCCCACCACCTCTTTGCTCTCAACTGTATCTCTCTTCTTTTTCTGCGATCTCTCTCTCTCTCTCTGAACTAGCTCGTAAGCAGTAACAGGTGCAGGGTTTCAGCCCCTGCTCCTGCTGACCACACACACACACACACACACACACACACACACACACACACACACACACGCACACACGCGCAGGCAAGTGGTAGTTTAATTAATGTGAATACCTGCAACAGCATATTCAGGTGGTTTGGGGGTTGAAACTCATAAGGGGCCACAAATGCTAAATAAAGCATGCACTCATTAAATGGGATTAATATTCAGATTGTGTTCTTTTGAAGGCAAAGCAGTAAAAGTAACTGAAACAAAGTCAAGCGTACACTGCTTCACTGTTGTAGATATAGGACTTCAACTCACTGAGCCAGTGAATTGTAAATTGCCGGATCGCAGCGAGGACCTTGACAGTTTGTCAATGTTTGAAGTTTTTTATTGTAAACAGTTCACCATATTAGAAAACTTTTCCCCCTCAGGACAAGAGAGTTTTGTTATTATGGTGGTTTGTTTCATAAAAAGAGTCTAGAAAATAAACAAGGCTTTTCACTGTCAAACTGTAAAGCCCTTTGTCAAGTGATGTTGAGAGGCGCTGTGCTGTACAAATAAAGGGTTCTTTTATTTGTTTTTTAAGATATATTTAGGATTAGTAGCTTTAAATAGGACTAAATACAACATTTATTTAAAATGGTCATTTTGGTCTATATATATTTATTTAGAAGTAGTTTCTTAATTGTTAATTTTTTTTTTTTTTTTTACATGCATCTCATATATCTCCAACATAGAAAGTAATCAGTTCTATTGTACAGTTAAGGGAGTGAAAACTAAGAGTGATAGTTCAATTTAAGTGATAAATAAGTATAGTTTTGTAAAGACCAGAATAGAAAATGTGTCCTTATAAAACACTTGCTTTACAGCTCATTTGAGACGTCTCTAAATGACACATCCCTGGGAGGAATGCTCTGTAAATGCATGTAAGAATGAAGGAGTGAATAGAGGAAAGTTGTGATAAGTTGCTCTGCGAGGAAAGGCTCCTAGTTTTCCTTATGAAATGCACTTAGTAAAAGTTAATCAGTGGATTACATTTTCCTTAACTGCCTAGAATAATCACTTTTCTTCTTGAGCATTATACCGTTTATCAAATCTCTGTGTTGAAATACACCCTGCAGCACCCAGACTCAGAGAGTTACATATTTATCAATGACCACAGCTGCACAACTGATTATACATTCCTGTAATGCATCAGATTGTTCATGAATGTGTTTTCTCATGGCTGAATTATGGCTTTGCTATAAAGCTGTGCCATATTTCTGTTTCTTGTGGAGCTGAAATAAATCTCGTGTGTTTGCTAAATAAACCCGTATCTCTCCCTCTGTACAATGCCCGCTTGAATAATGGGTGCTATCGGCTAAGAGCAGCTATAAAACTAGTAAGCAAGTTAGCTTGTATTTTTTAATTATTTTCTTGTTTGTTTTTTCCATTTGTTTGTTTTTCTAAGGCCAATCATGATTCTGGAGGTTGCACCGTAACATTTTATTCATTTTTATAATTGCAAAAGTAAATCATATTATTTCATATGCAAATGATCGGCAGCTATGTTTAAATGTTTAACCTTGTTAGTTAATGAAGTTTTGAATTGGAGATTCAAAACAAACGAGCCTTAGAGTTAGTTTTTCGGTTTATTCCTGAATGTTTAGGCTTACAGTACACCGAGCTATACACAATTATAAATGTATATGTGTCTGAATCAAATGCATATTTCAAATTGGGAGTCTTGCTTTGTGATTTCCTCAAGGTGGCATTGCACTGGAGCTTTTTTCATAATATTTTCCCTTCATTGAGATAGTGAGCAGACGGAAGAGGGTTTAATTGCAGAACTGTATTTATTTTAGCAGCAGGTGCAGAGGTAAATGTTTGTACCCTCAAAGAATAATTATTTGAATGATGTCAAGGCCGCTGTAATCTGCATAAAAAGTCAGTGAAATGAATGAGAAAGGAACATCCTCTTATTGCGCACTGCAGGATATGGAGAATATTCCCGGTGGGTTGTGTCGGGGATTATTTTTCTGTCGATCGACTAATCTTTGCAGCTATAACGTAAAACAATGAAAAGCATCAACCTTTGTCTTTTGAGACGCGTGAAAACAGACTTGAATGATTAAGTAATTATCAAAGTAGTTGCCAATACATTTTCTGTCGATCAACTATGTCTGAAAATAGCATTTTGAACCGATAAAATGACTAAAGTCTTTTTTTTAAAGCTTAATTGTTTCGGCTGTTTGTCAGCAACATCCTGGAGCCTGACACCACAAGCTTCAGAAACACAGTTACCCATCTATGGGAACAAACAAACACAAGCTAAATCCCCATGTCTCTTAGCGTCCCCGGTTTAAAGTGATAAACCCTTGATCCCTGTGATATTTCATCTCTTTATCGAGATCATTTTGGAAGCACTACATTGGTGTTTGCTTCAGGATTTCCCTGTGTAGTCTTTCCTTAGGGGGCTTAAATCCCTCTGCTCCACTTCACCCTCCTCCTGCTCCCTCCTGACTCCCAAACATTTTGCTCCATCCCAGCCTCCCTCTGATTAATTGCAAGGTCAGTATAAACAAAAGGGGAGCAGTTGTTCACATGTTCTGCTATATCATTGGCCAAGGCTACATTCATGCTCCGGCCTTTCATTTATCACCACTCGACCCTAGTCCGAGCGGAGCCGTTGCCTGCCGTGGCGAGGGCGATTCCAATTAATATAATGGACTTGTGGGTTGATGTTTTTCTTAGCACTCTCAATAACGTAGTCATTTATATGCTGATTTGCCATTTTTCAGTGTTGCAGGCAGCTGGATACGACCCATAAATCCAAAGGGTGCCTCTGCAGGGCATAACTCATCAACGACATGTTTTGTCCCAAATCAAAACAACACCTAGGGTTTTGACATTGAGGATTCAGCCGATCTAAACTCTGCCGGCCTTGTACGCTATGGCAGGGTGCCGCATCAGTCTGCCGAGATTGCTTGTCTCAGCAGTATCATTAGACAAATCCTAAAATGATCATGAATCATCAACAGTAGTCAACGGTAGTAGATAACATGGGGACAGTGTGGGTGATTGATGCCTTGCATTCGTAAACTAGCCAAAGTAATTCGGCCAGGGTCCAAATTACTGCCATTATTGGTCCTGAATTAAACTTAATCGGAAAAGCATAAGTGTGAGGGAGTTAATAGCAAAACATGTTTTAAAGTGCTTTGCATCTGTTTTTTTTAATCCTCCAAGGATTGATGCATATTTTCATCTTTGCAGTAAGCCTGTCCTTCGACGTCATTTGGTGACTTTATTGAAAGTACCTTCAAGTCTCTTTGTTCTTTATGAGATGTTGATGCACTTAAATATAACAAGTGGCATTATTTACCTGGGAATACTCAGTATAAACACTGTGTTCTTTATCCTCCATTTCACCTTCCAACCTGGTACTGGCGCCACAGAACACAGAATAAATATCAAACCTTTATCCAAATCCAAGTTTTGCAAAGAAAAGCGTGTTTTATATTACGCCGTACAATGCGCACAATAATACAGCCCAGGGAAAGTATATCTAAAAATGTTATAATACTAAATAATTTAATTAAAAAATGTTTTGAAATAAAGAAGCACTTACAATTAATACTTACTGGAACATTCTCTTAAAAAAAAACAATAATTACCTTTAATACTTGAGGCGTTACAGCAGCAACAGTTGACCCCAGTCTAATAACAGCAAGCACACACTCGTGTGTGTGTGTGCACCATAAAGGGATGCGCTTTCTTTGCAGATAATATCACCTTAAACACAGAATTATTTTTTAAAGCCTCCTGAGTTATTTAAAATGTCAGCATATGTCCCATTAAAATGAAATGCAGCTCAACAACTATTAACATTCACTTATCCTCAGGCAACATCGGAGGAAGAGCCTGTCGTGCTTTGCAACTGGGTAGCTGTCATCCTGACCACTTTTTGCCTCGAATGCTAATTAAGAAAATTCAATTGAATGCTTTTGTTAGTTTTTGAAAGTCTCTCCTCCTTTTGTGTGTTATACCCATTGATTGTATGTGGACTACAAAATGTCAACGTATCATAGCCTACGACTATATACTCATGAAGAATAACAAAAATACACGGCGGATCTCTCGGAGGATTTATAAAGGAGGTCTGTTCCTCCAGGACCATTGTTAATCTAGACCAAGGTCACTCCAGTGTTTGTGTGTGGGTTTGTACATGTGTGCAAGCGCAGACGACGACATTTATGTGTGTATTGCAAAGCTGCAGTATTTTTGCCGTATAGGGAAAATGAAGACCCGTACACTCACAGTTATAGAAAGACTGAGGGACATGGGGCCTGTGCAAGGTCAGTGTCACCGAACCATGACAAAGATCCCATGTTGTAAATAATAAGAGCTTTGACCTTTCACGGGAGCAGATGAGCTATTTATCAATTCCCATCGACCCAATGTCCACTTTTTTTTATCTGGTGTTTGTC
This sequence comes from Bovichtus variegatus, assembly GCA_943593645.1. Classification (NCBI taxonomy): domain Eukaryota; kingdom Metazoa; phylum Chordata; class Actinopteri; order Perciformes; family Bovichtidae; genus Bovichtus; species Bovichtus variegatus. The sequence goes on along the minus strand of CALSCE010009779.1, from coordinate 7,125,974 downwards.
ACAGCAAGAAGCTTTTGTTCAGTTGTCGCACAGATTATCAAGAAATCACCTCATTTTAAATCATTAATCCTTTCAGATATCGAATCGTATTTTTTATACTATTTATTTCCGAGATTTTCTCAGGAACAGCCATTCAATGTATGACTAATAACCGGACATTTTGTGATGCTGTTGCTTCCCTTTAACAGCATTTTACCAAGGGGGCAGCTTTTATTGTGAAGCAGCCACAGGAAATGCAATGCATTTGTCACAGAAGTTATTTGGACATTGTTAGCAGTGGAAGTGTTCACTTATAATTGGTCTGAACAACAAGTTTCTGCGCTTTTTGTCGGTTGATGCGTTCCAAATATTTGACGTGATGATATTTAATCGCGGGTGCCTGTGGCATGGTTTGGCTTTAAAATCTCGGCCATATGACTTTCTTCTTTTGTCAAAACGACACCATGAATCCTCTGGGCACACATCCTTTGTTTGATGAATTAAAACCATATCTGGAAAGTGACAGTTTGTCTACGTATTGATAGTTAACACCTGGAACACATCATCCTTGTCATTTTTAAAGCAACTAGACTTAGCCTCTAAGAGGAAATATCTTTGGATTTACTGAAAAGCTAAATGAAAAAACTGATTTATATATTTACTTTAGGTAATTAAGTTCTCGTTTTAGCCACAACACTTTGTATCCTGACTCATATTGATTACCATGGAAATCTAAGATGGACATGTTTATCCGGCATCTATTTAATTGAGTGATTCTCATTAAAAGTGGCTGTAGGCGTTGACCGACCTTGTTTCTGCTTTTTTTCTTTTTTTTTTTTCTTACCCTGGTTATTTCATTTTTGTGAACTTTTCACCTTTTTAGATAAAATCTTCTCTCATAAAGCCGTTACCCTCCAGAGGCACTAAACAAACAAACAAATCTAAGGGAAAAAAAAAAACCACATCAAAAAAAGCATTTGTATTGACGTACATACGGCGAGGCTTTGATTAAAGACTAACGGGAGCACACAACCAACCAGCGAGTCTGAATTCATCTTGGCTCTTTTTAAAGGCCTGCCAGCGTATCTACAGTAACACTTGCTCTTAGAGCCGTTTCAAAAATGAAAGCTCTCGCTGCATCAAGCTGCACTCTTCAGGCCTGAGCAGATGAAACCAAGCACTCCATGCTTTGTTGTAGGTTTTTTTTTTCAGTAGCATCTCTATTTAATGGTGAATGAAAGGGAGAAAAAAGAAGGACGGAAAGACAGGGATGTTGATACGACACAGCTGGGACACAGCTACACTCAATTTCACGACACCAGAAATATTATGGTGTGTGTCCGGCGGAGCGAACCAGTGAGCCCCAGGCCTCCCATTATATTGAAGGGTGAGACATATCACTCCCGAATCGCTTGTCAATAAAGCTGACGGCCGCTGGGAGACTGGACATGAGGATAGCTTAATAAAAATACACTTCAAATAAAGTTTACAGCCTTATAATAAATCACAGTAACTCCTGGCAAAAAAAAACAATATGATAAATGCCCATCTTTGTAAGCTTCAGTATTTGTTATTCTGAAAGACTACCTTGATAATTTTTATGCATTATTCACAGTAAAGCATCCTACAGTATACACAATATATCTAGCTGTTTGGATTTAGTGTTTATTTATTCAAATGGATCACTTGAGCATCAGTTTTCCAATATTTTATTGAACTATTCCCATGGTTTTGCATGTTTAAGCCCATAAAGCCAATTAACTGAGGGTCATCTGCTCAACAGCTAATTTTTAATACAAAAACAAAACAAATTGAACAATATATTGGACAAATTCTATGGATTTGAGTTTTCAACAAACCGTTTGTTAGTGCAATGCTTTCTAAAAGCCCATTTTTTCACATGTACTTGAATGCATTGCCAATGAGGAATGTTAATGTCCTTGCAGCTGACTGGTAACAAAGCTTTGCCCAAAAAATAAAGACATAAAAATGTGTGCTGTGATGGATTTAGGTTCTCGAACCAGACTCTGCAAGTTGTTTTAAAGAACATACTGAAATAAACACCACATCAATCTAAAAAACTCCAGCTTTGGAAAATTGTTCACATAACATAAAGCATATCAAATTTGCAGTTAATGGTCTAAAACATTCCTCCAGTTTGGTTCCTTTAAGGGATGATCAATGAACTCGCTTGCTCATTGTTTACTGTTTTTTGAAGAGTGATTTCAACCTGCTGTATTACATAGGGCTGTTGGTTAAATATTACATTGTATAAATTCAGAATTGCTGCATCCACTGTGTCTTCACGTCTTTCCTACATTAAGTTTGCATTTAAAGAAGATATTTTAAAAACTGCATATTCTGAGCTGGTCTGAGCAATTACCTGCTCTCCACATGCATCATAGTTTACATTTTTTTTTTTTTTACCAGATTCGATATTTTCTTTCAATTATTCTCTAAAGCTGGTTTGAATTCTGGAAAATGTTTCTGCTGATGTGCAGAGACTGTTCTTTATTTAGTGCTCTCCTTTCTTTCACTGCAGCATTCTACATTTTTTAACTGGTTGTGCCGAGAGGTGGAGCAAAATTTGATCCAAACTCTTGATATGCTCCCCTTGTAATTTGCTTGTCTAAGACCTTTTCCCTGCAACCTTGACATTTCCTCACTTGTTAAGTGGTGCTACATGATTACAGGCTTTAAATGAGGGCTGTGGTAAGCAGATATGGCCAAATTCTAATGAAAACAAAGCAAACAGGTCGAAGTACGAGCCAAAAACAGCCTTATAAAATCAGCAGCATCGTAACATTTAGGTGATTAGAAGGGCACTTGGAGAGAGCAGACCTCCGCCGAAGGCCATTTCCGTAAGAGGAAAAATAAGAGCTGTATTCGCCCCGTGATTTTGAACCACTCCAAAATTGAATGGGTTCTTCCTTGGCCCATGCTACACCCTTCCACCAAGTTTCATGAAAATTGGGCCAAACATAACATATGCAGAAATATTTCAGTATATACACAGTATATGGATTTTGAAAATGAAATTAAAAAAATCAACAGAAGACGCATATTTTTGCATTGATTAAAAAAAAAAAAAAAAAAAAAAAAAAAAAAATGTCTTTGAGCCTGTATGTGCACATTCATATGGTAAAAAGACTGTATTCACCCCCTACGGAGAAAGTCAAATCAATGACCTTGGTGCTCTTGAGCCCCTCCACTCGAGGCTGGAACATCAGGATGTTCAGACGGAGCTGGATGAATCGGGCAGCAGCTACCCCGATCGATTAGGATCTTACCGCCGGAGGAGGTAAAGAGAGTCGGGAGGTAAGCATGAGCCTAAGGCAAAATGCAAACATCTGTGTTCATTCAAACCAATTAATTGCGAAGGCCTGTAACGGTGCCGATCGGTGAAGCTTCCCAGCCTCCACTCCTCCTTCATTAATGCTGCTTGCCATCTCTTCATCTTCATCTTTGTCGGTCTTTGGTCCTTCTATCTGCCATCTGTCGCTTTCCTCCCCTCCTTGCATGCCATTTTCATCTGCATCTTTCTATTCTACTCCTCCACCTCCCTCCCTTCCTCCACTCCATACCCTCTCCATCTTTTTTTTTTCTCTCTTTAATTATCCCACAATTTTCTCTTTTACATAAAGGAAATACAAAGGAAAGATAGTTCACAGATTTTCTTCTTGTGATCTCCCTTTTTCCTCCTCCCACAGCCTTCCTCCTTTATTTTCTTTTGGGCTTCTTATCCACATCACCTACCCACACTTCTCCGCCTGAACCACTCTCACACACAAAATGTGGAATTAATTCCTTCAACGTTCCTGCTCACAGTCTGCGGTCCTTTATCTCTGGGGGTTGGTGGAAAGGTGACTGGTTGGCTCCCCATCATTAAAACCTCATCATCTGAGATGACACTGTACCGTTATTGACTTTCACTTTTTTTCCCCCCTTACAAAGGATGTGTCCATGAAATCCAATTGGCAAATGACCATTCAACCGCAGTTTCATTAAAGGTGAATTTAACACTTTTATGGACACTATGAATACAGAATAATACCGACCAAATACTGTAACACGGACAGAATAATATAAATTCCTGTGCAAAATGTCAGAACCATCTGTGCAATTTCACTGCATATTCTTAATATTCGAATATACAAAAACTGACTGGGCTTAAAATAATGCGTTATGGGTTTCCTGGACTGCTTTCAAGACCGAGAGAGGGAGGGAGGCCAAATAGAAAAAGATGGAAATGTCAAAGTCGATGATTCCTTTGGAAGACATATTGGTTTGTTTCCTCCGGAACAGAAGCATCCTTAAAGGTCACGTCAATAATTCTCCTGTTTCTCCAGCTGTCCATTAATCATGTGGTCGTACGTCTGTCATCATAGGGGGCTAATGAGATCTACATAGATCATCTCTTCCTCTGGCTGGAGGACAACCCTGCTGTTTTACAAAAAAAAGCACTCTCATTGATCTTACGTTGCTCTCAGTGGATCCACGTGTGGCTCGGCAGTGTTTCCTTTTTTGACTTTATGGTTGGCGGTTTGAGCCAGATACTCGTGGCTGGCTTTTGAAACGCTGTGGTGTAAATCATATGAGCGCGTCGTAGTCATAACGGATGAATTGGGTCCAATTTTGTGAACGACGTTTCCTTGAAACAAAAAAACAAAAACTCCGCACCAGACCAGAATATTTGCCCACATTGGCCAAAGAATTGACCTGCTGTCACCTTGTCAACAGAGATGGCCCCGTATCACTTTCAATGTTTCAGCTTCAGCATTTAGTCAAAAAAAACGTTGCCTTCAGAGGGTCCAGGATATGAAGCGTGTGGCTCCAAATAAGTATATCCAGCTTTTGATTAAAGTGGCTTCTTGCCACAAATTAATGGATTGAACAAACTCTGAACAAGTGACTGTATCGCTCATGTTCTGTTTTCAATGACTCAGGGATTGTTTAGCATATTTGTAATATCGTACGCACAATGACTGAAAAAGTTGTAAGATATGGGGGCAATGTTTCAAATTATTTATAACTGTCGTCAACAAAATTAAATGTAACCTGATTAAAACCCTTAGGCTCATTAATCATCCTGTCAATCAATAAATCAACAGTTCAGATCAATGAAACTGTAGTTTAACAATGTCAGAAGAGCCATTCATCAAGCCTTTGTTAATTTAAAGTGGATATACATCTGGGAGCCTTTTTCAAAGGGCTGACTGGATGACAGATTGCTGGTCAGTGACTCAAACTTTATAGAAGTTAACACCAAAATCCCTAAACATATGCCCGACAAATTTCTGACAAATTGCCTGCCTATGTAAATATGTAACCCAATGAAAAAAATTAGTCACTGTCTGTGTCAATTTTGTGTTCGAAAATGTGAGCGTGTTTTAGTCATAACTTCCAACTTATTAAATCACATTGACTCTGTGCCAGTGATTGACTCATTTTGACCTTTTTATAGTTGTAATTATAATTGATTTATGAACTTTTTGTTCCATTACTGTGTCGATGCGCTGTAACCCTGACAGTCAAAGTTGGCATTTTCTTAAAGTTTTTACAAATAAATAAATACTTTCATTGTCTTTACAGTGGCATCATTTTGGTTTGAATCTACCTGAGGCCAGTTCAAGTCAGCATGATACATAGACAAAAACACATATCTATGTCTATTCGAGATCTGTTTATTTCAGAGCTTAACCTTTACCAAGAAGCCGAGAAGAAAAAAAAATTGTGGATTTCTTTTGACAGTGTGGTGGTAGCTTTGCTGCACGGTGTAAATAGTTTGTAAATCGAAAATATTTCACAAGAACACGGAAGCCTCTATTCAAATGGAAAAAAAACATCCCTGAACTGTTCAGTTTGTCATTTGACCAAAGAGGACAACCAGGCGAGGAAAGACCTTGATCAGGAATGAGACCATTAACCTGAAGGCCGGTCTGACGGAAGACCTGGACCAGAGATTGTGGGCTGTGATGGGAGATCTCGCTGGGGAGGATCAGTGCAGAACCTCTTAATAAGAGTGGAGCATACAGAGAAAGACTTGAAATAAATGGAAAAGCATAATGTTTTTTGGATTAAACATAAATGATCTCTTTAATTGCTGCCTTGCTGCTATGTATGCCAGATACGAGAGCGTGTCGTCCAGTATTCGGGTGATGTGCGATGCTGTGCTTTTACTTGACAGCAATTCTGTGTTGAGTTGATGAGCGAGTAAACACCTGGTGTGTGTGTGTGTGTGTGTGTGTGTGTGTGTCTCTGTTAGGGTTGGGTTGCTAGCACACTGGTTAAATGAATATGTAATTTATTATGCATTTCTGTTAAATCCAACATCCTGCCCCTGTGATTACCACTGTCACACTCAAATGGCAACTCTGACAACACTAGCAAAATGCAAATGTACTGTACACATTTACATGATTTTTGTTCCCTCATTTGGGTCTTGACAAGTAATGCATGTAGTTTCTGACTTCAGTGGTTTATAGTCAGTCCATGTGCCTTATAATCATAGATAATGCATCAACGCATTCAGAATCATTCATTTACAGGGGGAATATACACTGCAGCCTACGAAAAGCCTTTCAGATTTCCTTTTCAGCCATCCTCCCTTTTCTGTCTTTCAAACACTATAATGTAAGTCCATTGTTGTCATGGCCTGATCTTTTCTTTTATATCAAGATTCAAAGCTCATTATATGAGTCATAAGAGATCCTGTTTATGCAGGAGATGAATGTAATGGTTCTGTGCCTTTTATAATGTTATGATAAATAGCAGAAAAGTCAGTCATCCTTCCACCCCTAAAAAAAATTAAATACATAATATTAAAATGGATAAAAGCTCCAAATCACTCTTCACATATACTTTTATTTTTTTGGTTTAGATAGAAAGTACTCAACACAATAAAATGTTAATTTATGTTCCAAAATCGATCTCTTACTCTTAAGCTATTCTCTGGTGCATAGTCCATAGTACCATTTCTAAAACAGTTTAAATTGTTTTGAATTTGAATTGTGGTGTACATTTTGCATACACATGGTCTCATCAAAAGAATAGGTTGAACCAGAGTAGATGCTGTCTTTTTGGAGATTAGGATCTCTTTTTTTAAATGTTTTATTCAGGGTTAACCGTAAAACTATGTATGAATTCCCTTGTTTACACCTAGGAAATGCAAATGCTATATTTGGAATTTAATCAATTAGTCAATTACTCAACAGACCATTTGATTGTTCTGGCGGAATAAATATAATTGTTTCCATTTTCTAAGTAAGAAATCTTGATAAAACTTTGGTTCTGTTCTTTTTTGATGAACTGATCATACTAATACTGAATGTAGCAGCCCTACAGTAATCCTTAGCAACAAAGACAGAGCCATTGATTTTTCCTGCTCACAGTATTTTACAGAAGTCTTAGAGGAATGTGATTGTGGGTGCGCTTGTTTTACCCCATTAAATACATCTCACTGTACATTACAGCCCTCCATTTTCCAAATAGAGTAGCATTTCTTTACCTCATTTGTGATGGTGACTCTGCAAAGGAACCTCAATATCATCGAATAATAAAATATTATGGTTTGTAGGGTACATCCTGTGTCCAAAGCAGAGACACTGTTGGACACAGAAAGCTTGGAAAGTACAAAAGGGTCTTTTAGGAGTCCAGAAACAGTAATAGACACTGACATCTATTTATAGTGGGAACAGCTAAAGACGGTGAATAGAAAGCTGAACAAAGAGGGAGAGAGAAGAGCCACTGGCAGTGTTTTTTATGAAGCTTTCATACAGTGTTCCACATAAAATCTAATGCAAAACAACTTTCTCGTGAAAACATGTTTAGATTTTACTTTTATGACTTTGTTATATATTTAAAATTCTTAGATTCTTTATTTGATTAACCTGAGAAAATCAGCCGAACTGTAGCCAAGTATCAAAATGTATCGCACATTTTGACCAAATGTTCCCAGAAAATCTCCAAAAGAAATTGGGAAATAATGCAGAACTGCAGGTTTCCATCCACTTCTATTGAGCACATATTAGTAGTTGCGCTCATTGAGATAACCGATAACAGCTGGTAATGCCAATAAAGTTTGCCAACCATTCTAAAATTTGGTCAGTCATTCAATTAAAAAAAATCTTTTTAAGCATTTGAAATTTTACCTTTCTGGCAGATTTTCAAACAACGACAAAGATGTGGAATAAAGCTCTACACGGTGCCTTTAGGGGGGTTAAACCTGAATGATTCAGAGCTGAAAAGGGGCTGTGAAATATTGAGTAAAGCTGCTGTTACCCTGGATAAGAAAAGATGAATGCTTGAGATGCGGACTGGCAATTCAACATCGAAATTTATATTCTGAAATGCTCCATCCCTGTACAGACCAGATATATTTGTTTTTTATGTGTTCAGTGTTTGTAGTCGGCCCACTCGATGTTCTAATCACTATTCTGACCACAACATCTTATACAGTTGGGAGGAGTGAGGGGAAACATGTTTTTGGAATCCATCTTCTCCGGTTCTCTGGGTGATGCCATAAAGTCACAACATGATTTATTCCCCTTTCTTTAGACATATCCAAGAATTATGCCCCATTTTAGGAAATACCCGAAGGTACTAATTCATATTCTCTATATGATTGGACCATCAATACTGAGGGTAGGTGAAGGTCGCTCTGACAGTTTTACGGGTTGGCAGGTTTGCCTGCCTTACTGCCTTTGCTTCACAAAGCTCTGTAATGCTGTTTTTCCAGCATTGCTGATCGCATTGTATCGTGACAGACGGCCAGTTCAAAAGATGGCAAATACTATCAAAGCTGCATTACACTGAATGTGACCTCCGCTCGCTTGTTCCTGATAGGTTGTTAATAATACAAAGTAGCTTACCCTGCTCCTAATAGCCTCACAAAACAACCTGTGTATTTATCAAACTGTCTAGGATATATACGTGACATAAAATTATTTCTGTCATTTAGGTAACCAAGGTGAATTGTTAGTCACTGATCATAGATCAATAAACAAGCCCTGTGAACATTCAATGGATTCAGGCTCTGGCCTCAGAATACATTATGCTTTTAGCTGAGAGGTTTGTTTTTTTTACTGTCAAAAGCAATAAAAGTAAAAAGACCAAAGGTTTCACATCTATTATACACGTTGGAAACATACGCTGGCTGATTCATAGCTCGATAAACAAAACGGCATAGGTCTGATCCATGCTATATAAAGTATTAGATGAATATTTCATCCTTTTCTGCACCTGTGTTTGATATTAATGAACTTTCAGTATGAGCCTACGCTGCTTGCTTGCTAAAATGACATATCTGCCTGCCCACCTGTTATGAATATTTATAACATGCTAGTGGACAAAGGTTAAAGAGGCAAATTTGGATTTTGGCTCCCAGATTCAGCTTTTTGATTGGTAGTCCAGAAATGTTGCTGTCCATGGTGCTGAACTAGTGGTCCAGTTATTGTCAAGGGTGGTGGACCCTCTCTCACTCTTTGTCTCCATGTTTCTCTCTTTCCCTTATCCCTTTGTCTCTCTCAGTTCATTCAGGGAGTAGTTAATGTTTCCAGCTACTCAGGATAGCTAAAGTGCCGCAGGAGAAAAAAAAAGAGTATGATTACTATTGTAAGTGATTAAATGGCTTGTTCAATCTCTGCGTGACCCCTCACCTTTCCAGCACTAAAATGAAGAAGGAATTACTGTGGAGAAAAAGAAAACGTGACAGCCTTATTGACCTTGACCTGCAAAACAAAGGTTACAAAAAGTCTCATGTAAAGGTCTGAAAAGACAGTCCTTGATTATATGCAGTGATGCCCCGAGTGCTGCCAAACTTGACCTGTGTTGGAAACTTATTCAATTCTCTCTCTCTTTCTCTTTCTGCGTTTCTCTCTACAACCATGTCTCAAACTAAACGGAAAGCCTCGAGGAGTATGAGTGTCATAAGTATGGCTGTGCATGGCAAAACAATTGCAGCCTGTCCACTGCATAATAGATGGGTGGAAGTGTAAGCACTGTGCGCCATCCATGAAATCAATGGTCCACTGCGTGGTGGCTGGCTGGCTGACTCTCCTCAAAACACACCCAGGCGGTTGCCATAAAGGATGTTTATTAGGTTGACAAGTTGACACTGCAGCTCGTTGTTATGCTCTGATAATAGGGGCCAGGCGCAGACCAGCGGAAGCCTTGCTTCAGCTAGTTAGGAGACAGACAACCCCTTCAGGGGTGCAGATAAAAAAAGAGAGGAAATAAGAGGGGAAAAGAAAGAAGGAAGAGGGAGGGCTGTGTATTAGATCAGCTAGTGCCTATTTTAGGTAGAGCTAGGACAGGAGAGACAAGAGATGACGAGAATGGGGGAAGAGGTTGTGCAAGTGGTGAGAGATGACATGACCCAAGGTTATGTAAAAAAAAAAAAAAAAAGGTAATATCTCTACTTCATTGCCATTTTAGGACATGAATGTATGAGGAAAAACTGTGCCCACTGTTGACACCTCATTCGTATCAATGTAGGTTGCTTGTAGGCTGCATATGGCAGAAAAGTTTGTCTCTGGCTTCCGTGTTTTTGGGCCATAAGAGCATCTGCACAATGGCTCCCTGCACGCATGAATGGCATTAAAATAATTTACTGACATGGCTTTTCGAGACTTCATAGTGTATGTGACCCAAAGGATCCAATTCTGATGATACAAAGAGTCATTTTGTTTATCAAGTGACAATTGCAACTGTGGCGGCCAAAGCTACAACAACATGACCTCACAACCCAACGCCGTTTAAGTCTTTAAATGACATTCTTCGTTCTCAGACTGTTTCGGCATACAGTAAAAACTGAAATTGCTGTGGTAAGCTTTTCTAGCATATTTGTTGCATTGGATAAATTATTAAAAATTACAATCAACTCTGTTTTAAGACACTGTATGTACTCTTCTTCTTGTCTCTGTCTTCTCTTGTCCATCGCTCTCCTGAGTGGCTCTGCATTCGCCGTGAGCCCAGAACAGATGCAAGCTATAAATCAGCTAATCAATGGCACCAAAGTTAGTCCCTGAACAATATTGTAGGAAAACGGCTTGAATGAGCTTCATTGATTCAGCCTCACAAATCGTTACTTCTCCAAGAAAGGCTGACCTTGAAAGACTGCAAGGTTGTTATTTGTCACTCCACACACAATTAAACCATTATAGAAGTTTTTTGCTCGTTCATCTCTGTTGCATATTAAAACAATGTTTTTATATAGACTCCTTATCACTCTTACCTGTAACCTTCATAATTATCTTTTCACTTAGGAAACCGGGTCATAGCAAGAGGATGAGCAGATAGGATGAGATGTGGCTTATTTCTTGCTAACTCATCATAAAAAAGTGCAACACACCTCAATTTTTCTATGGGTCAGTCCTTTTGAGTCAGCTCTGCAGAGGGAAGTTCCCAGCACCATTATGTCATCAGGGACAAGAGGACGGAGGGAGAAAAAGCGCTGAAAAAGAAGCTATTTTAATTAAAGCTGGCAGATTTACTCTCCTAGCTGGGTTTAAAGCATAGGCAACCGGGGCCATAGGGGGCCAAAGTGGCAGTCGCAAAAATGACTCATGCCAGGCAGGGGTGGAAAAGAGCCCCCTGAGGGACGGGCGTGGGAATTAAGGTGGGCAGTCGGAGCGTGTTCTGTAATGAGGACAAATAGCTGAGAAGTTTGTCGTCTGACAGAGTGGTCTGGAGCTGGCCAGGGAAATATGCATAGTGCAATACTTTCAGCTCCTGTGACATTTCAGTCTCACCATGCCACCTTAGTAAAAGGGGAGTGAGAGGGGATGAGGTTACAACATGAACAACTTTGAATACAAGCAACTGAATTACTGAGTTATGGTATGCTATTAGGGCTGCAACTAACGATTATTTTTTTATTATCAATTAATCTCCGGACTACTTTCTAGATTAATCGTTTGGTCAATAAAGTGAAAGTCCAAGGTGATGTCTTTTAAATGTGTTGTATTGTCAGTCCAAAACCTAAAGATATTCAGTTTGATATGATTAAAAAAAAAAAGTAAAGCAGGAAATCTATTTTAAAATATTTGAGAGGCCGAAAACATGCATTTTCTACCGTTTTTGCATGAAAAAAATGACATTAGTGATTATCAAAATGGTTGCCGATAGTTTTTCTGTTGTCGATCAATTAATAACAACTTATGCTATCAGTCTTGTTATTTTGTTTTTTGGTCATTAGAATTAAGAAAATATGGGAACTTATTGGTATTTTGTTAAACGGCTTTGTTGAGTACTTGATTCTGATTTGTCAATTACGGCATTCTACAGCCTGTTACTTCTTTATAGCATAGTCCTGCTGCGAATAACAGCCAGTTTCTGTGGACGGAGTTCTGCTCTTCAAACAAAGCCAGTGGACTATTTATTTTTAGTAGAAGCATGTCAATCATTTTTAAATCAATAAAACATTTTTTTTATCAATTTTGTTTTTTATTTTTTTCAATATAAACTTGTTTTTATCAATATATATATTTTTAAATCAATAAAACCATTCTTTTAATCAACAAAATAATTTTTTTTTATCAATATTTTGTCTCAAATTATTGATTTCTTTAATAACTAGCCACGTAAGAGGTGCGATAATGCACGGCGAATGGGCCATTATGTGAAATTAATCCCGACAGGGTGAGCTTGAATCCCCCTTAAGGGGTTAATTTCCCAATAATGACCTGCTCCTCTTACAATATCCCTTAATTAAAAAAATCGAGTGCAAACCTTCAAGTCCAAACTTCTGTAGTTTCTGCTTTTTAGGTGGCTGATCTGCAGCACAATCAGAAGCTACGTCCCACTGTATTAGACAATAAGCTGTAACAGTTTGGGGTGCATTCCTTAACCTCTCACAATTCACTTTTTAGGATTATTTCTGCCAAAAAAATAATATACTCATTATTTGCCATCTGATTCAAAAGTCTTATTATTTGCAATCAGTTCCCTTTTTAAAATTGGCAATTACATCTCTGTGCCAGTGCACTTCTGTGTGGATGATCAGGGTAACCACGGTAATGAATCCGTCCACTAGAGAAAGTAAACTTTTGTAACATTTCTCATTTAAACTAGTACAGTGAGCCTGTGTCTTCCCTGAGCGGATGATGACTAATTATGATCAAATGAATTGAATGTAGCTTTTACATAATTTAATGCAAATTGGATATTTAGATGATTTCAAATGTATCCATTACAAAAAAGTTTGAAGTGGAAAGTTTTTCCGGCATATTTTACAGTACTGTGTTCTCGTCAAATTCTTTGAGCCCTTACATTAGCTGTAAAAACAAATGGCTTCCCTCTATGCATTACCAACTGTGCTCACATTATAAAAATACATTAACTCTTCCATTTTCTCATAATTACAAAACATATTTTGTTGTTTTGTCAAGACCCAAATGCTTCGGGAAGTGACAACATATCACAACATAGCTGCATTTATATTTTGCTGCAGTCAATCCAATAATCCTAATAATGGATTTCTGTGTTGTTTCTACGGACATTTAATTCATCCCAGTAGCTTCCCGTCTCCTCCTCTTTGCACATACTGTAGTGCCGAGTACAAGCGATGACTTGAATTGTGTGTTTTGTGTGGGTGAGCGTGTCACACGGTGTACATGTGTAAAGTGTGGCTCATGTAGCAGCTGCTGTCCACTTCCAGTGCCAGATTTTAATGGTAGCGACTTGAGGAGCCAAAAGGATGGCTGTCATATGATTGCGGTTGCAGACATGTGTCACTGTGTTTTTCTATTTCAGGGATTTGGATGGTGTGAAAATCAACCAAGTGTCTTCTCTTCTTTTGAGCTTTGATTTTTGTCATTGTCTAACCTCCCACACTCGTGTTCTGTCACTCTCTCCTCTAAACTGTTTGATGTCCCCAGGAATGATTGAGTGAAGGATTGAATGCCCCCCCCCCCCCACACACACACACACACATACACACACACACACACACACACCCTCTCACCCTCTCTCACCAAAGGCGCTGTCTGCTGGGACAGCAGATGTGACTGCATGTATGTCAGCGCTGTCACTTATTCCCTCTGTCTTTCTCTGTGTGTAATAGAATTTATAATTCATAATCACCATCTGTAAATTCCCTTATTTATGTCATTATATGATTAGAATCATTGTGAGTCATTTTAGAAGCTTCCTTATCTTTTGAAACTTAACAAAGAGACGGGGACATTCATTAAGAGATTTGCTGGACACAGTGCTATCATGTATGTAGCTGAACAATAAATGGCATTTAGTCTGACAAATCCTAAGCAAATAAAAAACACTTGACCCCTTTTAAAATGATACGTTATTGAAAAGGATATACAAACATATGCAAAATCAAGAACAGGTACCATATAACTTGCGCTGTATAGTTATAGCATAAGTTCCCTTATGCCATTAAAGAGAAACTAGATCTAAGCCCTCACTATTTATCTTCTTTCTTCAGATTGATTCTGTGGTTTAATCCTACTGATTGAGTTAGCCTTGGTTGTTTTCCAAATTCTCATTTTCAGCAGGGTAAAGTGGATGGCTTTGTCCACTCTCAAAATGTGAGCTGTTGCTCCACAGGACACCTTAGCGCAGCAAGAACACTCACAAACTGCGTCTTTCTCAATAAGGAACTTCTTCTGTGATGCCTTAAATGTATTTGCTTACTAATTTGGATCATGTCATTTGCAATTGTAACATACCAGTGTATATCTCTTAAAAACCCCTCTGAATGTTGACACACTATTAAGCTTAAACAGATCCCATCCTGCTGACCTAGATATGAATTATTTGTTTATTCTTGCTTTAATGTAAAATTTCACTTTCCCAAAGCACCACAGTCGAGCCTCCCCCGTGTCCTCGTGAATATTTACTTCAATTGCATCTTATCTTTATGTTTGTGTTTGACAGGCGTTAAGCGATAAATACATGTTTGAGTCTGACCTTGTAAAGTAATGACATACATTTCTGAACCACCATCGCACTTTCCGTTATATGCTGAATATAACATGGAGATGCTGGGTTTTGTCTCCCTTTCTTTAACGTAGAGACACAGATTGAATCTGAGTGCGGAGCTTTACAGTTTGACCCCAGGTTCAGCTGAAACCACTCAGAGGGATTGATAACAGCTACAACTGAGCATGTTTGTGTGTGCTTATGCCTACATATAATACGTGACACAGGCGTTTTAATAAACACTTGAACTTGACCAAGCACTGATTGTAAGTCTGAGTGCTGGAACAATGTGGCTGCCTATTAGGATGATGACAGGGGCTCATAAGACGAGTGCCTTATGCAACAGGAAAGGTCATAATCCTGTAATGCTGGCTAATACACATACACACACGCACACGCACGCCTGCTTCCCCTTACTCTTATCAAGGATCTTTATCAAGTGCTGGCTCATGTCTCGAGTGTGGAAAGAGTCATTTGTAGTGTCCTTCAAAAGCATTATAAATGCTAATTAACACATGTTTGTGTACAGTACGTGCTTGCAGTGTTGTCATACAGCATTGCTTCAGATTACTAGTGCAGCAAAACATGCTTTGTTTGCGACAGTTGAATACGTTTTAAACGAATCATCATGTGCTTCAACATTCTTATTATCAGTTACAGGAGGTTCAAGTGAGTAAGATTATTAGAATTGATATGACATGGGTGCCACAACCTAACAATGACCTATTTCTAAATAAAGGGCACAGCTTCAGAACTTAAATTTGAGTTGACCCAATTCGATGCCAGGTTAAAAAAAACAAACCAAAACAATTAACCCCATGTACTTCAACATACTCTTTTATTACCATTTGCATAAAGGTTTTTGTTAGGAAGTTAAACGGGTCATGATTCCCTCTCTAATATCTATTTTTTATTGCTCTGAAAACATCTCCCTTATATAACTGTATTTATCCAAGTTTCTCGCCAAAAAGGACATTTTACAAGATTTAATTTGAACACTTCATAATAACGTTATAATTGACCTTTCAGCCGACACTCATTTCTTACTGAATAGAGCTTAAACGCATCATAATGTGTGTAATGTTAGCTGTTGGCTCTGTTATTTAGCCAGGACTGTGCTGCCCAACGGCTGCTAGCAGCTAACGTTAGCTAGCTCTCCTCCTGCTCATTTCCACTTGGATCTGTTGTTCATAATGTTGCATTATCAAGGAAAAAAATGTCCATAGAGTTAAATGAGGTTTTTTTTGGATTTTAACTCAGCGCTCGGTTCAATTTATCACCTGCTAAGCGATAGTTAGATACACGCAGAACAGAAATGCCTTTAATCTCGAAGGTGTCGCAGGGAAGATCTCTGTTCATTCCGAACACATTTTCTATCAACCCCGGGACGCCGTTAGTGTCGCGCCCCCCGGTACCTGCGAATACTGTCAAGTTTTTCTAAAATTTGGCATCGACTTTCGTGACAACCCTAGTTGAATACTGTAACTTTTATTTGTTTGTATTGTGTGGATGGGGGTTACTAAGGTTTTGTATCTGTATGTGTTTTGTGTAATTGTCTTGTCTTTCTGTCTTTTTGTCTCTCCCATCCAAAAAGAAATACGAAAGCAGGTACACAAGTCTTCACATTTCATAACATCCACAACCTCTCTCCTTTATGTTGACAGCTGCAGCCCAGAAGAGCAAAAAGAATCAACTCTGGCTGGTGATCTCAAGGTGAGTTGCATTTTTGAGTCGCATGCTTCAGCATACCTTTGTGCATGGAGTTTCTTTGAGTGTGTGTTTGCGCATAACGTTCACTCCTGTCCTCAATATGAAATGCTCTCTCCCCTTGTTAATGTGTGAGGGCATATGCAAGGCAAAGTGTACAAAAATGTATTCAAACTGCAATGAAAAGCAACTCGGCATGACACCTATAATAATGACTAAAATACATGAAAGGAAATTCATTCTCTTTGCTTTTCAATGCACATACTAATGATCCTTAGATTGCTGCTGCTGCATACCTTCTTCCTTGGTTGGACTTTAATGTCTTCTGAAACACCTCTACATTATCACAGCCTGGGTTTTCTGTGTGAAGCTCGGCGAGACATTTTTTCAGATAAGCCAAGGACCATTTGCTATGTGTCTGTTTCCCTGGATACCCCCTTTAGCCACATTAGCATTGAAGCACATATTTTAGGAGCTGTTCTAATCGCTGTGCTCCACATATCTCAATGATCTAGAGACACCATTACTCTTCTTGCAATAGGTTTACTGTGTAGCTGACTCCAATGAGGTAATGTATTAACTTGCCACTTCCGCAGCAGTATATCATCTGTACTTAGTTTGTGTGTCACCCTCCCATTCAGCAGGGCACAAGGTTCAGTTCTTTTTAGCCAATGATTTCTGTACAGTATGTTCAATAGCATGAGTTTTTTCCATCTAACTGCCTCTCAGTTTTCATCAGACTGATTTAGTTTAGATACAGTTGAACTCGAGGATAATATCTGACACACACATGTTTTTTTTCTGGCCTTCAAACAGAAAGTAAATGTACAGCCCTCTCTGAAGCTGCAGAGATGGCCCAGGGCACACACTCCTTCTCAGAGTTGTCAAGAATGAACACAGTAGAAAGTGTATTCCAGACATTTCCTCTCAGCGTTGTCAAAATCAGTAATTCTCCCAACGCATCAAACAGTCAAATGAACCTACTTCATTTTAAAACGACTGCCTGATTCCCATTGGCAGGGTCTAGGAAGGAAAGTCAAATTAAATATTATTATTGTTACTCAGTGATCAACACGAGTTCACACTAATTGCTTAGGAGAGGAGACTGAATGTGAAAATGTAGTAAAGAGAAATTAAGATGAGCAAGTCGGTAAGAGTTTATCCATGCGTCTGTCATCATTGATGCTGCCCTTTCTGAAATTTGTTAAGTTTTAAAAGTAAAGAAATGCACAAAAACAAATTAGCTGGTTTTATCGATCATCTTCTGAAGGTCATTCCAAAGCCTCAAAGCTTGAATGTATAAAACAGCTATGATCATCATTAAATATCGGTGTTTTATTAAACTCTGTTTTGATTCTGTCGGTGGAGAAGCACTTAGTTTAGAACTCACAGTGGTAGGCAGAGAGGAGGAAGCAGGCCGCGCTGCGTGTTTGCCTTTGTAATTAGTTCTCATAGGAACCCGGCCATTGATTGTTGCAAATGCCCATTGATTTTTAGCCGGGCTCTACACTATTTGACGTTTGTGCTAAATGCCACAAGACAAATGACGTCCGAGTGTCGTTGATGTCTGTGACATCAGTTTGTCTTTTTGTGTTTAATGTGTGCGCGCGGACGTGCGAGTGTGTTTCTGCATTCTTATGTGTGCATGCGTTAAATGAAAATGGGTCTGGGTAGCTGACGAATAGGAAAATTGCTGCATTCCTTTTGGCCCGGGAGGCCGGATAGAGAAACATCGATCAGGCCGGGGGAAACAGTGTGCTTACTCGCACATCGAGATAGCCAAAAGCTATTGGCAAAATGTTTGTTCTCATTGGATAAAATCACAAGACTTCCCTCCCTGTGGTCTGAACAGATCACTGTGTCAGAAAGAGTGCTACAATTAATCAGCTAGTGCCCTTCAATACTTTTGGTAACAAAATGTAAGGTGATGCTACAGTTCAATACAGACCCTATTTATTCGTGAATGAAGTTTGCCGACATTGCATATGTTGAGATGTCGATATGTTGAGCGCAAAAAAGAATGCAAAGTAAGGTTAAAAAAAAGTCAAACTGAAAGTATAATCACAAAGTGCTTTCCTCCGCTTTACACAAGTGTTACTGTGTCACGGTTAACACACCAGCAAACAACCTCACGAAGATGGTCAAATGCGCTTATCAGTGCTTTAATTTTGGTCTGATTTTAAGCTGCTCGCAAAGCTTGAGCCACGACTTATTTGTTAGGGTAACGTATGTCAAAGGACCGTGCACATGCTTTACGTACGTCATCCAGCCACACCTTATTTTACGTGACTTTAATATGAAAATGGTGTTGGCAGTTTGACAAAAGTGAATTGTTTGGAATAGGCAACCAGCTGCTCACTCCCTAAGTTTGAACACCCATGTATGACATCGGCACTTCTCAGCGAGATTAGCAGAATCCTGATTATGTGAATCACTAACAGTGTTCGATGTGACCCTGAGGGCTCCATCAGAGTGTGTTGTCAGCCAGCTTGGCTGTATCCAGGATATTGGTTCCAGTCCCTTGATTTTCCACATTAAGTTTGTGATGTGACAGGTATTTCCACTGAGGTTCACAGCAGCAGGCTCAGTGCTCGCCAAATAACTGGCTACTCAGTTTTAACCCCTTGATCTCCCAGCACATGTTAGTCTACACTAACTGTGGGGTGGGTTTTTAAAACTCAAAGGTGTCAATCTTACACCCAGAGAGTTGTAGTGATGCTGAAAATGTGCCAATTCCCAGAGGACGCTGCTTCTACGATAATATTTTTTGTCTTAAAGTCTTATAAAATAGGGTAAAGCATTCAAAAATGATTCTGTCCATGTGAATTTGAACTCCTCTCCTTAGTGTTGCTGCCTCGTACCTGGCTTTACTTTGGCCCGAGGATTAGTTGTCTCAGAAAAAGGCCTGCTTTAATGGGAATTTGCCTGTCATTGTTCCCACCACTTGTTCCTGTGAGGGGTTTGAATAATGCAACACTTTGTCCTTAGCTTCCATTTGAATATATCTGTCTGGTCAGCAGAGAGAGGGGAACGTGACAAAGACAGAGCGGCTCCGTCAGAGACGAAGACGTAAGTATAGAAAGGCAAAGGGACAAAAAGTGAAACTGGGGGGAGGAAAAGAGAACATTATTGAGAAAAGGGCAGAAAAAGAGAATGAGACTTATCAAGTGATGTAGAGAAAGATGGATAGAAAGACTTATTGTGAGAGAGAGGGCCACACAGTGCAATCTATAACAGGCTTCCAAAGGATACCTAATGTGATTTGCTTGGGTAATGAGACAGGCAGCCATTTGTAATTTTCAGCGTTAGTTCACTTCTCGTCATGCTTTATATACGCTGTGTACCTACATCCCTATCCCGGTTACCGAGGGGTTGGAGACGTTTATTTTTAGTTGCCTGCAACATACGCAGACAGGCCGTGATGAATGGGGACGGTCCTCCATTGTGGCAGCAACGACAGTCGCAGGATTGACTGTAGCGTCGGCAATAATGCTGTCACTACATCACACTGAGAAAAACAGAGCTTTGTTTGCTTAAAGTTTAGTTAAGATCCGCTGAGTTTGCATGTGAAAAGTAAACTTATTCTAAGATGGCAAGATGATGGCAGGAAGAACACAGAATTGTAGGATCTAAGTTTAGTCAAACAAACATGGAGAAGGAGGGAAGATGGTGAACCTACACCAGCCTGAGGAAACCCTTGTACTGATAATAACAAATTAAAAAAAACAGTTCAATCATTAATAATGAGTAAGATCATATTCTGAGACATTTCATTTTGCTATAGTACTATTAGTCACTAGACTAAATGTGTGACATGTGAGCTCAAGCAACAACGTTCTTTCTAATTTAAAGATGTATTTGATTAATTTAATATCTGAAGCCAAAAATCATACGCAGATGGCCAGACATGTGCTGCGCATCCTTCACAACTGCATTGGCACTCGCCTATATTAGCCATTTCCCTCAGTTTTGCAAAATAGATTTAAAAAGACATAACTCGAATAATGTTTTTCAGTTGAGTGCAGGATATGATTTAAGCTTCCTTCTGGAGGGCGGAACAACAATGCAGCTCCAGCCGAATCACTTAAACTATAAATCTAGTTAAAAGTGGAGACCTTGCTGCAACTCCCATGCTGCGCTCTACTTTTACTTCCCATTGTACCTTTAGTTGAAGAGCTCTCTCATGTCCCTTTGAGAACAGGTACTGTATTTCATCAGCTCTAATTTCACAGCTACTTTCACACTCTTTAATTCATCCATCTGCGTTTCAAACTACAGACATAAAAATATTTCTCTCTGTTAAGCAGGATCAGTTGAAGTCTCTCTTTTTTTCCGGCTTTCACCCCCACTTTTTTCTCTGCCTTTCTTCTCTCGCTCGCTCGCTCGCTCGCTCACTCACTCCCTTCTTTTTACTCTAAGAGGACAAAGTCGAATGGCCCAATAGTGTTTAATTGCTGTGGTTTTTATGTGGTCTGCTGAGAAGTAATAGCCACTCAGCAGTTCTGTCCACAAGATAGATGCTGCCGATGCTTGTCTGGGAGTTGGTTGCAGCGTGGGAGCACACCCAGTGGCTCAAGGAAGTGCAGGTGAAGTAATAAAAGAAAATGGTTCGCTGGGGGGGGAATCCCACAATGGATTTAATTTCCTTATTGGAAACAAGTCACTTCAGGTCACGCACACAAGCACACGCACACACACAGGTGCACAAACACACATCAACGTACACAAACGGGCAAACGCAGCAACACGCGCACTCACAAAGACGGATCAGGGAGAAGCGGCAACTTGTTAGCAGCAATCACTCGCTGTGACCAGTCCAATAATGCAATCTGTTGTTGCTGTTGGACAGTCCAGCATATGGAAGCGAGCACAGGGTGACTCGGACCGGATCAGAAATGGAAACAGTAGGAAACAGCATTGCTTGGATCCCTCCTGTGTTTGGCTCAGTTCTGGTGTCACACACTGGAAACAAACCCATTATTTCCGAGGCCACATTAAAATAACATGTCGGGCCTTACAACAATACAACACACTTCTTTACACCGGTATTATGTGAACATCGGTTGCTTTTACTAAACCTTTAAATAATTACATTATATATATATATATATATATATATATATATAAATATATATAGCTAGTATATATGTTTTTTTTTTAGCTCAACAACAACAAACATGTTATAAAATGTGCTAATGCAGATGTTAAGGTTAATAATTGGCAACTCACCTGATTGTGTATTCCAATACAATTCAAAGATATTGAAGTAACCTTAACGCTTCAAAGTGCCCAATGCAACTTTAGCCTGACATGTCAGTGTTCATTCAGAAACCATACAATATCAATATAAGTACTTTAACATTGTAACTCAACAGTTGTGAAGCATTTCAATTGAAAGAAACTCAAATGTTGTACATTTTTGAGAAAACAGGAATGAGAGAGAAAAGTGGGAGATGCTACGACATGGGAATGTGTGTGGTAGTCTCTGTGTGTGGTGCTCCATAACAATACCAAATATACAACCGAGTTGAAAAGCAACAGAACGCAGACATATTTTGGGTTTTCACTGCGAATGCTATCTTCACGACTACAACCTGCAATATTCAGTTCTCACGGAGAATGCGTCACTTTAATTTAGGCTTATGTAAGAGCTGTGCCGCAAAATTGTCTTTTAGTGAACACAGAGCCGCTGCAGTCGTGTCGCACTGCAAAGAACTCCTGAGAACTCCACCGAAAAGAACTCCAACTGGTTTGTTATAAACTCTGATTTGTTATATGGAGTTGCAGGTGCTGTACATGCCAGCAGTACAGGGCTTTAACAAAACTTTAGCTACGCCACATACAGAGAACATCATCGGCATCCTGGGAGAAAATTAAGTATGGATCACAGTAAGTTACGTGATTACCTTGGAACTGAACCATGTCAGAAGTTCACTGAAGAGTTTAATTGCTATCCATGTGATTGGATTTTGTTAGCATCACCACATGATAGAAATTCAAAATCTTGAGTCCATGAAAAAGCAATTACTTGCTTTACTGCTTAACTGTTAAGAGGCCCTCATTATCTAGTTAAACCATTCACAATTTTAATTCAAAGGAAGCTTTATTTTTGCTTTATTTACTGCCACTGTGTGCAGTTTATTACTCCTTTATGGATAAGAGGCATTGGAAGACGGGCTTGTCATAACATTACATTGCATTACATTTAGCCTTCGCTTTTGTCCAAAGCGATTTACAATAAGTGAGGACATTTGAGACAAAAATACAATATTCATCCAGTCCATGTAAACTTTTGCGGTTCTGTGTTGCGCTTGCTCACATAATATGATGGTGTGTTGAAGGTTTAATTGAGACGCATTTATGAACAACTGCCTGAAACTGTTAACTGTGTTAGCCCCTTATACATAATAAATGTTTGTCATGCAAAATGTGATGTTGGGCACTTAAATTATTCCAAAGAGAAAATGTACTTTTGTGAGTATCTTTGTGTAACATCCACACACTCACTGTTGAGGTCTACAGAATTTAGGTTTGCCATTTAATTATTGTTTCTAATTAAAATGCCCAGTAAGGCGAAATGCATCACCGGTCACCACTGTCAACATTTGTTAATGGCAAGAAAACTAATTACACTTGCATCACTTCACGAGACTTCAAACCTACTCTATTACCGAAGCTGATGTTAATCTGTCTTCAATCAAAGTTTTATTGTTTACTAATGACAACGCTCGAGTTTTTAAACTTTACTTTAGAGGCCTTGTTAAAGGTTTGTGTAACCGTGGTGCTAATGCAGCTCTCTTGGGTGTTGACGTATTTTCTTTCTTTTTTTCCTGTAGCACCACTTACACATGGGACTGTACTGCAGGCGTAAGCAATAAAATAAAAATAAATCACAGCAAGGTTATAAATACTGTAATGTAGTCGGTTTGCATTGTTTCTAAAATGCCCATGCTAGCAAGTCAGGGCATCACTCCTGCTTAGCTTGTTACATCCAAACCTAGATTTAGTTTACAGAAAACAGACCGCCATCGTGACTCCATTAAAAAATATTCCACCTTCAAGATTCTAGGAGCGGATTAAGCAGCACCAGGACAAATACAAAAGCAAAGGACAAACACAACTTGGGTAATCAGAAAGAAGACTATTCCTGAATGTTTCAATTGTTTCATTTTAAACTCCTGACTTAAATGTTAAGCTCTGTACACTTCCTGGCTATGTCCACAAATGTTCTGGTTTCTCGTTATTTACTCAGTTTTAGATGCAAGAGACAAATTTTTCTTTTGTTTCACATCATTCACTCAAGTCAGCTTTTCGTCTCGTCAGCCCTTCTCTCTCTCCCATGTTGGGGCCTGTCACTCATTAGCCACCCAGTGGCTGCTGTATCTTAGACCGCAGTCAGACTGGCTTTAGCCCCGCATGAAGAACACAGCCCCCTCATTAATTTTATTGACACAAAGTGATATCATCCCGCAAGGCGCTGCGGCGGCCAATCAAAAAAAGCAAGCGCAAATTACTATCAGATTGCATTGTAACGAGAACACAATGTGGACCGTGAGCCTTGCGATTGTCATGATGAATGATTCAATAATTGCTGCTGTAAAGACTTTCTAGAATGGTCCAATCCTGTCTCAGACTATAATAAACCCCTGTGTAGTGTTTTGGCACCTGAGAAGCCTTCAAACTGGACTTCCTGGATCTCACCGGCGCTTGAAACAACACGCCCTCTCCAACACAGCGCCTTTCTGTTCTTCTGACCGAGGGGTTCTTCCTTTATTGGACATTAGCGGCTAAATTGTATCCACACCAAGCTCTGTTGGCTGTTTATCCTATAAAAGCGTGTATTCCTGATTTTTGAAATACGCTTGCATTCAAGCAGTAGTTTCATAAAAAACGGGGCCTAATGAAACCCTTTGTTCACAACTTGCTTGCTTTGTAATTCCCACTGCAGGTTGTTCTGACAGTACTGTGGCGATGGTCAAGGGAAACATTCAGACAGCCAAAGCCCTCAGCTGGGGCTACTCAGCTACTTAGTCTATGTTACTGTAATGATTTGGGCAAGAGGCAGTCATTTGTCCTAGATGAGCTGGCAGCACAGTTCTGTAGCTACCCTACATGGAAAACAGCCCCTGGTGAAAATGACTTTCCATTACTTGTGACCCCATCTGTAAATGACGTTCCCTGCTGATAGGATAACTCTCTGCCTTGCATATCAACTGGAGCATTTTTTGTTGCCAGATAATGGAGGCATATAGCGTAGAAATACCTCCCTAAAAATAGAATAATGTATTCGTCTTTTTTCTAGATGTTTGCATGATGGATGGTATTCTGGGTAGCTGTGTGCTCCCGCAGTCTTGGTTTCAGGAACCTCACATGTACAACAATGTCAACTCACAGTAGTGTTCTCTGCATATTTGTCTTTTTTTTTTTTTGCGTGTGCGTGTATTTCTGTGCAGTCAGCATCTTTAGAAGATATATTGATCATATCATTAGTATGCTATAAATGGGGAGGGCATGTTAAAAGTGATTGCCGTTGGGATGTTCCTGATAGAGACTCGTTTCATTGCATAACTCACAAATCAATAGTCTCAAAGTAACAAATGATTCTCCATCCAAGTTATGTGTTCATCGCTATCTGTCACAGTGTGTCAGTGCGCGTGTGTCCTCCAGTCTATGTGTGGCGTGTTCATTTAGGAGAGAGCACTGAGGCAGGATTTAGTGTCATAACAAAGCAAAAGAATCAATGCAGAAGCACTCTTGATCTCTGTACAACAAATATCACTGAAGCAAGATGACAGCACAGAAATAAGCAAATCGGGGAATGTGAGCGAGGGAGAGGTAAAAAGAGAAGCATGTCAGAATGTTTCATCGTGGTTTTTTTTGAGGATAATATTTGGGTATTTGGAATCTGAGTTTATTGCGAAATCTTAAGTCAACTTCATGCACAGAGACGTCGCTCTAACACGGCCAACGGGCCTGACCTCACATCCTGGGAGGAGAAGTCAAGATAGTTGCATAAGTCGCACTTCATGGGCTGTGTCATGAAGTGAGCTATTTGTTAACAAGTGCTTCATTTAAAAGTATACTGCTAAATGTTCCGGTCCACATAATGTAATGTAGTTATGCTCCAGTAACGTATCAATTCAACACTATTTTATACATTGGTCTATACAACCTTATTATTAAGTTCGCTTCCACGTGTGTTGCTTAATATATGACAGCATTGTTTGCCGAAATGAAACATTTATAAATAAACTATTTGTCTTGCATTAAGATTCACCACAACACCGCTACATTCATACAGAGGATGTACTGTAATAGTACTATAACCTAAACCTATACGTACATAAAATGATACTGCAGAGAGAAAACCCACTGTTTTAAACATTTCTTATAGAAACCCTTGTTGGCTTTCTGGCTGAAAATATTAATCTGTATTCAAGCAGACGGTTTTTAAGCGAATGAAAGGGTTTCCGGGATTCAATGAAACATGCAAAGTTGATTCACCGGTTTTGCTTGAATACCTGAGGTAATAGAAAAACTTTTATCAAAGCCCCCTGTTACTTTCAAAAGGTAGTTTTGCTCATCGGCAAGCAGAGCCATTTTCTGATATTATTGGAAAGTCTTGTTATTCAAAATTAAAGGATGTAGTTCTGATGCAGCACTCATTTAGTTGAACATGCATCTTTCAACACATGTAGGGATTGGCTTTATAACTGTTTTAAGCTACAGTATGTTGCAGGACTAATTCTAAAGTCAAAAAAAGTATATGCTACCACTATATTTAGTTTTAGTTTTTTAACGGTTTACTTATTTATAATACTTCTGTGCTTCCTCTTCTTGTCACACTGTCCCTTTGCTGCTGTATCACTGCAAAGTTCCCCGTTGTGGGACTAATAAAGGATTATCTTATTCTATCTTAATTCTTTGACTATGTTCGGACTACAGGCTAATGTAAGAAAATCACTGTCCCACAGCGATAATGACATAGATATGGATATAGATATGTACTTATCTGATCTCCTTTTTCCTTTGTCAAACCAAAACAAGACTAAAAATGTTCTATCCATTTGTTTTCTCCGTCAAATCAGGCAACACCAGCCATGGAGACCGATAAATGCAGCCATGTTTCATGATTGAGTAACACCTCGCTGACAACAAATTGAATTTCAACCCACCTATGAATGTGGGGTGAATTTAATATGCAATATTCTGCTTTTGTTTTGATCAAATCCTTCAATCTGGATAACCCCAACAAAAAAAAAATCCGTATCAGGTTTCCAGTCTAGTATTTTGCACTTTCTCCACACCCTCACAAGTTAATATTGCATTTATAAACCAGTCACATCTGTAGCAGTCATAATTCTTTCAATCTTTTCCAATGTGATCATTAAAATAAGAATAATTACCACTTTAACAATATTGCAAAAAATGATTATCATGATCAGCATTGTAACACTGCACTACCATTAGAGCTACACATGCATTTTCTAATTTTGTTGTTTTTGGAATATGATTAACCTTCCTGGGACCTAATTCACTAATTTCATGCCAGTATTGTTGTGCGTTTTGCATTTGTACCTGCTTAACATGCAGGGTGCATCTGTGGTTAGGCCTGCATTTACATAACTTTTAGCAAATTTGAAAAGGTTTAAATGCCTCGGCCTCTTTTGGTTTTCTTGTTTTTTTGTACTGTGCAATTCTCTGCAATTTCTTACCACAAAGCCTCTAATTCAAGCTTCCCCCCCCTCCTTCTTTCTCACTGCTCTAAAAAGTGTTCTGTGCTGAGGAAAACTGTCAAAAATGGCACCAAATGTTGTGTTAATGTCATCAGGGACATAACAAGGATACAGTTGTGTGTACATTATACTCTGCTACCCATTGGTCTTTTTAAGTTCTCGTCTAGTTGAGTGTCATTTTAGGATTTGAAAGAATCAAACGATCGTTTTTAGCTGATTAAAGAATCACATCTCACTCAGCCTTATAAACTCTTTATTTAACAAACGCTCCAACTGTCAGATTAAGGAGTACTCTGAAGCAATTTCCCCATTTAGTGTGAGCCCAGTTGGCTGTTTTCCATCAGATCTAAAGAAACGCACAGACTTGTTTTATCCCTGAGGTCTGTATCGCTTATCATGTTCCCACTGGAGTGAGATTCAATAGAAATTGATTGAGTGGTGCTCACCGCATCTCTCTCACGCTCCCTTCACAACCCGAGTCATCCTCCAGGATATCCGCGGCCGGACCTGAAGCCCTCACCTCTCCGCACTGCTCTGGCTGCGCTGTCTTTGAAGGTTGATGAGAGTGTGTGTGCACAAGAGAGATAGATGTAAAGAGAGAGAGACTGACTGCAGTGATGGAGGCCAGTGGGGATTTAGTGTGTGATATTCTGTATATGTGGGCGACAGGACGACACACTGTGTGTGTTACTGTGCTACTGCAGCCAAAAGAGAGCAAAGTTACTTTTTTTTCTCTACAAGCGGTTCTTACCAAAAGGACACAAAAACCTTTGTGCCTTACTTTTTATACTTTTTTAATAAAGTGGGCACATAATTTTCACCTATTTCAACTTGCATTTTAGAATAACGTGTTTTTTAAGCATGTCTGTATTTGTTCTGCTGTCCATTGTTTATGTGGTGGTTTGTAAATGTTAGTCAAGTTTCCATCCATATGTAGTGCAAATGTTACCTCAGCGAAATGAAACACAAAAGAAAATCTGAATAAATGTATGTTTCCACCACTGTCAGGCAAATATTAGTAGTTTGGTGCATCTAGATAAACAGCTGGTGGCGCTAATTCTCCAGTCGGCTGCCGTTAAACTATTGCAGAAGAAGATGGCGGAACGAGATGACGTAATTAAAAGAGTCAAATCTCAAACAATGGAAAACCGTGTGGAAAACATAATAGAAAATTGCATTTATGTTCATATCTTGTATTATTTTGAGGAACATTCAGTCTCCCCATCGCTCCACACAGAGCCGCCATTTTTTTCCTCTTCGGTGAAGCTTGCAGCTTGCGTGGCGTTTAAGTCATGTGTCATGCACATGATGACACAAATTATTTCCTAAGCCTGTTTCCATTGCACCTCGTTGCATTTTGTTTATATTGATAAACCAACTATTTTTTTTTTTTTTTTGTGATATTTTGACCTTTTGTTTTTAAAATGTCTTGTGTTTCCACTCAGGTTTTTTAATGTGGCTTGTGTGGAAACACACTTACTGTAATATAAGGAGCCTTTCTGAAAACATTGCGGCACCACAGTTTAATCACAAATACTTTTCTACAAAATGACCACTCACTGCATGTTGCAACACATGAGGGGAAAGTGATTGACAGTGTCACGCTACAGGCTACAGGCTACATGCTACAGGCTACATGCTACAGGCTACAGGCTACAGGCTACAGGCTACAGGCTACAGACTCATGATGATAAATCCTCGGCAAGCTTTTTATTTGGTTGAGCGATGCAGCTTTTCAAAGTGACAGCATTTGTTATCAGTTTGATTGTCACTGTTCATATTGCGATATTCTAGTCAATAATAATTATGATTTTATCACTTTTATTACGTTAATGTCCCGCTGATCCTTGAAATGACAAAGCACATTTGTGTGTGAAATGTCAAACGAGAAGAACAAGAACTCAGTGAAAGGCATCGCCACAAAAACACTTGCTACAGATGCCTAGGAACATATCAATTTCTGTACAAGTTATTCTTATAAGTTGTTCAGCAAGCTATTGTGTGTTGCATGTTGGGTAATTGTTACACTGTGAAATTTGATAAAACACCCTCTGTCACTTTGGCGACGGGAGTGTTGATGTGTGGGACATTATTTCAGCTGTTAATTCTTCTGCACACCTCCATTTGACTTGATCCTTTATCGCAGCAGGAGAAACACAGCGTGCAGCTTTACATTTAGAGTCTTATTTCTAAACCTAATAGGCCTGTGAAACTATTTCATGTAACACATTTCATGTTAAGTCCTATATTTTTTAGGATGCTGCGGCAGTGAAAAGGTGAATGTGACTTTTCATCTGAAGTATTTACCTGCACTAAAGGTATCTCAGTTGGTGTGACAACTTAAATAACTAGTGTATTGACCTCTGTCGGTCACTAAGTGATAGAAAAGCACTTTAAGGAGCAGGGGCTTGGAAAGGGTAAAAGAAAAGTCAGTGTTCTCACTGTGGTGAGTGCTTTCAGTGCTGCAAAGTGTCCTTAGTGTCGTGAACGGGGCACTGCAGCTTTGCCAGAGAGTTTTGCCAAGGTTTTGTTCCTATATGTTGTGGCCTGAAGGGAGAATATCCAGCATTAAGTGACGGATTTCACTTGTATGTAAATTGTCTCGTGCTTCATTTGCTGGCGCTCTCCTACAACCGGTAAAATACGTTTTCCTACTGTGCTGATGAGCCTTAGCTATAGGGATGCTTATCGTTAGGACTTTATCGATACTAATACTCTTATCGGTTCTTTTTCGTTACTAAATAAGTGCTTTTAATGTATTATTTAAAAACTAAGAACATTTTAAATATAACTAAATGTTGTTTCTAGAGCAGCAACAGAAATGTTTACAACGGATACAATCCCTTTATAAACTCAACACTATCTCACTGGAAACAAATCTAACATATCAATAGAATAAATAATATTCCTGACGTCACGATACCGAGTGAAGTTTAGGAAGAACATCAGTCAATATCAGTCCTTCATCGTGGCCTCTGTCCTCCTCCCTACAGCTGGTAGAGGGAGGAGCAGCTGCTTTGTCTCAGACAGCAGCTAAATTGAAAACAATTTGCCAAATTTTAAGGTACGTGGCAAACTAAGCTAAACAGATTACATACAGACAGCTTTTGTTTTTAGCTTGTTTGTAACTCTTCGCTGTTAGCCGAGCTAGCGCGCTGTGGTTGTGTAAAACATGGCTGCGGACAGAGCAGATTGAAAGATGGCTTTTATACATGTTTAAGTATTGTCTTTTTACTGTATTTCACACCAACTATTATGTTGTTTATTCTGTACACATGACATCTATTGCACGGCTGTCCCCCCCCCCCCTTGTGCACTGCAAGGGTCTAAAGACAGAGGATGTCGTATGCTTACAGAAAAAAGAACGGGTAAGGGCGGAGCTTATTGATGCTATGTTCTTTAATAACGTGGCCCCCGGGGCTGCTTAATACTGGGTTTCAGTACCCATCACTACTCGGTTAGGTTAACTAATGGTTCCCATAATATATCCATATGCCCATAAGCATGTTGGCTTGACAACCACTACTTACCTGCAAAAGTGTTCCCCAAAAAAGTCTGAAAGCGGCGGCTGCTGCAACATGAAGGCTTTCTGGTGGAAGTGCAAGCTAGCTTAGCGCTGTGTTAATAGTTCCAGAAGAAAACATGCTCGTAGTTGTCTTGTCTTGTGTAATTATCAGCTCTTCCATCGCTCTTCTTTCATATTTTCTACTTCCACCTTCTTTTATTTCCACGATGCCCGCCCCCTTCGATTGATTGGCCAGAGCGAGGTGGTTACGGCCAGAAGTTCAGCACGGTGAACTCTGTCAGAATATGTGCATGTTCACATGGGCGGCAACCGCTTCTAATCCCGACCGCCGTGATGGCTTCCTCTCAGCCACCTTCCCCTCGTAGACATGACTGCAGGTGGAGAGTTACTGCGCGGCGGTTTGATTATGCCCTTTAGGGCTTTATATGAATAATGTATTACATAATTTAGTATTTGTGACTTATTTTTTACCTTGTGTAATTGCAATGTTATTTGATATGATACAATAAATACATTAAATATCAATTTAAAAAATGTTAAACTATTCCATTTAAATTATGGAAGTTAGATTAATATGGATCTTGTTGCCTCAGTGCCTGTGTGCTTTATTTCATTGATTTCCTCTCCAAGGCTTTTACTTTATAAAAGATAGATTTATAGGCTTTTAATTTGTTATTTTATTTGACACGCTGATTCATCAACTCTCCCTCTCATTTACTTGTTCTGCATGTTCTCCTGTTGACTCAGGCTGCCCGTCACCTTGTCTCTGCTTCTCTGCCGTCTCTCCCTCTGTCTGTCTCTGTGGTATCGATTTCTGTCATAATTAACAGTCTTAACATGAAGGCCCAGTGATTCAGAAGACCTGCGGTCTGCTGTGTGGTTTATATGCCTTTCTGTGGCTGCTGTGTGTGTGTGTGTGTGTGTGTGCGTGCGTGTGTGTGTGTGTAGCATCCTTATACGATATATGACTTTAGTTAAGCAATCCTAATATTGTAAGTAAACATTGCTACAGCAACATTTTGCATAGTGACTTAAACAAACTTTGGGAACATGTTTACTCTAGATAGCATTTTGCATACAAGACATTTGCACACATAAACACACTCACGCTCACACACACACTTTATTGAATCACATTAAATTACGAGTACGATTTGTGTGAGAAAAAATGTAGACACAGAGGATCAAACCCTTTTAACCATGTTGATTGCACAACATTTAAGCATTCACTTATTTTCCCATTTCACCAATTAAATATTAAGAGCACAAACTTGCACGCAGTTTATTGGTATTATTTAAAAGCCAGTTATTGTATTACAGTTATTACAGACTCATAAATTGTCATTTTGAAAAAAAAATGAAATGCAGAATGGTACTGCTGTCTAATTATATAACTTACCATGTCAATTAAGAAACTGTTAGAAGAATAACCCGACTCGACTCAGACTCTCCTCTGCGGTGAGTTTTCTGGTGTGACTGAGTAGTTTGCCTCTACTTTACAGGCATTGAGACATGCTGCTCTTAATAATAATTAAGCGTATATATAATGTGATTGATCAATCACTGTCACCTCCTGAGCTGAATCACATAGATCCTGATAAATTTAACCATTAGATGATGCTCCAAACACTCACCTCACTCATTAAATGTGGCCTCGCTTTGAATGTAGCACCTCTGCTCCATGTCCCTGAAGCTTAATATTAATATACATTTTTCAGCGGAGGTGTCTGTTACAGGCCGCAGGAAACCCTGAACGGAACAAGTAAAAACCGAATGTTTCATACTTTGTTGAAATATTCCTGCAAACTCCTTTTTACTCAACATGGCAAACTTAAAACTTCCCTAAAGTTTGAATTCACACAGGCACTAAGCAACAGCAGTAACCCTCTTGTAAGTGTAGTTAACTCAGACTTTCATTTCCTCTGCAAAGATAACCAATTTCTCATTTTCTGCCGCCCTCACTATAAATGAGCTCATTGCACTAACAGTGTCACTAACAGCGTTGGCTTCATTATTTTTTTCTGACACAGTGGAGCGATTTCTAAATTAACCCTGGCATTTGAAATACATCCACGTGAATTCAACTATTGACTAATTACCTCGGCAGACAGAGAGAAATAATGTTTGTCCCTTTGCTTTCATCAACGTTGGCATGACTTATGAATTTTTATTTAAATTCCTAAATTAAATCCCTCTTTATCATGAAAATAATTATGCATGGAAAAATGTAAAACGTGAGACATTCTCAGAGCTGAAGTCAGTTCAGTGAAAGCACGTCATATTTGTACAGACCATCAAGTTACTTTTCTAAAGAACGTATTCATAGAGCCTCTTCACCTTTATTGTCCTTCAGTAGGTTTATGGTTATGTTGGGATATTGTGTATTAAACGTCACATGTCACAACAATGATTCTTTATGGAAAAATAATGCTTTTACGGAGCAAAGTATATAAACCCAATATGTCTTTTTTTAAAACTACAATTGTTAATGCTGATAAACAAATATTTACATTTCATTTAGCAGTCCAGGCTAAACATCATAATTATTTGATCCCGGATAATCCTTCTACAAGGTTACCACTTTAGATTAAAATGGCTTGAAGAAGTTTTGTCTCCACTCTGTTTCTTCACTGTCCGCTGATGATCATAGCAATTTCAAGTTTCCTTGTTGCCCTTTGGCATTCTGTCCTGTGGAAAAAAAAAAAAAAAAGAAGAAAATTCAGCTCAAAAGCTCCGGTAGCCGCCATGAGATGAGACCTGTTTGATGACACAGTAAACAGCTTTTATTTTCTTGAGAAAAAAGATGGTCCAAAACCCATTTTTCATTGGTGTAAAGGGGGCAAAGCCAGGTCTTGGTGTGGCAGGTGATGAATGGCTGGTGGGAGGGAATCCATCTGCTGCATCAATACGACGGAAATGGGATCGTCCACTGATAAAAAATGGCACACTTAGAAACGAGCCTAATTCACACACAAGACACAAACTCACCGTAGAGTACAATAGTGTGTGTGTGAGTGTGTGTGTGAGAGAGAGGGAGAGGGAGAGAGGGGATGTCTTTCAATCTGTGTCTTTGTCTCCCAATTTTCTCTCTCTCTCTCTCGCACTCACACGCGCACACACACACATACACACTACAATTCACTCGTGGCTGTGGGCCATCCGGACTAAATACCAACTATCTATCATCTGAGATATTTCATACTTTCTCAATTCAATAAGCCAATATGATTTATGTAGTGGCTCGGCAGCTTTGGTATAGAATAATGTTGAGGTTTAGGGATATGGACAATAATATACATTAAGGTATTTGTTTTTAGATTCAGTGCACAAGAAAATAAGAAAACCAATTCTCCAGACAGTTTGATACCGCTCGACGTTATCACTGAATCTGCCTAAAGTTTTAGCTTTGGGAGGTTCAATCACATTATATGCAATTATATTGTATTCAAAAAACAGTTCTGTCAAGATGCAGCTTCCTGCTTATTGTGACTTCGTCTGAGTGCTTGGGCTTCACGGTGCAGAATGATGTATGTGAAGAGTTTGACAGTTTGCAATTTGTACAAGTGTGATGTGAAACTTAAACCCTCAAGTGCATAAACACTGAGAATAACCTTTTCAGTGAAGCAGGAGACATTTATTGTGGGGCAGCAGGTTAACTTTTGAGAAAGAAAGAAATATTAGCACAGTGACAGTTTTCAATGAGGAAGCAGGCTGTCTACTAGAAACTTCGTTCATATGGCACAAAACTGTTTGCTGAAATATGTAATCGCTGGCTGGATTACGTTCAGAGGCTACGTTTCTTTTTAAGTGAAAGAAGCGCTACATGTATGAACCTCACCAGAGTCGCAGGCAGGTGGACAAAGGCGCACAAAGCACAGGACTGTGACACAAGCGAAAATATACTCAGTAGATTTGCTGAATATTTAGTAGATGTCTGTCATAAAACTTGCCTGGAGTATTTGAGTGTCTGTGGAACCTGGACTGCAGTCGAATAGTCAAATAAATGACGTTATATGTCTTTTCCTAACCACCATTCCTTGACCTCATTGGAAAAACGTCACGAGGTCAAGGAAAGATGTGAAGGTGGGTGGTATGTTGCTCCCTCTGGCATAATCGTAATATCCTGTAGTGTGTGCGTCCTTATTTTCAAAACCTGTAGTGTGTGCATGTCTGCGAAGTTTCTCCTCATGTGCGTAATGCCACCTGGTTTCAAAATGTGTTAGGATTTTGAAAATCATGTCGTCTGAGCCCGGCTTAAAAGGTGTTTCCAAGGATGCTCAAGTCAAGTAAAAAAAAAAAAGCTTGAATTCAACAAATCTGGCCACACATCTTGTATGTCGCTCTCTATTGAGTACTTTGATTGTCAGCTTTTTCAATCTGTAATTGGATTAAACCCATTGCTTACAAGAATGGATAAAAAAAAAACAAAAAAAAACAGCAGCATATGAGAGCGGTGAAACGAGGCAGCAAGCCGAGGACACTAAATCCCTTTAGCCCTCCTCGTTCACACCATACTGTATGCATTGTAGGAATTTAAAGACTTCATGAGCTTGGTAAGCCAAAAATATGATTTCCATTCCCATTTGGTTTTATAAGAACAATACACTTCCATCAGTAATTTATTCTCCCCAACTTTCTTTATAGAATTTACTGCTATTGTTTGGTGAAGCTCCAACCAACATGGAGGAATGCAAATAATTTATTATACACATTTATTTATGTCGTCTTCTTTATGCATGTTCTGATTTTTTTCTGATGGCAGCATTTTTTCAGTGGCTGCTGGACGAACGAATAAGCTGCAGGAACCTAATATGATTTACACTGTAAAGAATCCTCTGTTGCTCTCACAACTACAAAGCTGTCTGAGGAAGGAAACGGGATCATCTGTTACTTTCTCCTCTGTGGGTTGGCATACAGAAGTGACAGAAAAAGCTGTGTTTATTTGTGTGTGTGTGTGTGTGTGTGTGTGTGTGTGTGTGTGTGTGTGTGTGTGTGTGTGTGTGT
>CALSCE010009779.1:7033675-7073828 GCA_943593645.1 Bovichtus variegatus | reverse complement strand
TGTGTATATGTATGTATGTGTATATATGTGTGTATATGTATGTATGTGTATATGTATATATATATATGTGTGTGTGTATATATGTATGTATATGTATATATGTGTATATATGTATGTATATGTATATATGTGTGTATATGTATGTATGTATGTGTATATATATATATGTGTGTGTGTATATATGCATGTATATGTATATGTATGTGTATATATGTATGTATATGTATGTATGTATGTGTATATGTATGATTGAGGCATGAGTGGATGGCAAAAGTTATGATTACTGCAAACACAAAACACAAACACAAAACACTCCCACAAGTCGTGGCTCCTTTCACTCATCCGTGGTGAGGGAATCATTATGGATGAGGGAGGGAGTAGCGCGCACAGCAGCTGTTAATGCTGTTGTGGTAATAACAAGCTGTCATCTTTTTGTTGCTTCCTACGAAGGAGTCATAAAAGATGACTCTTCACACCTCCAGCTAAGAACAAGCTGTACCGCACCAAGGACCGTGTAATTATGTTGACACTAGAGCAGCCCATTTTTGCTCCTCAAAACCAAAGAACATTACCTTACTTAACCACATTATTTTTCTCAGCTATCACAAAAACAACTGTTTTGCTTTGTTTTGTGACAAGCTATAGAAGAAGAAGAAGAAGAAGAAGAAGTATTGACTTTGTAGCCAAATCCTGATACAACTTATTTCTCTCCATTGTTGTCCAAAACCTTAAATGAACATATAAATACTATACTATACTATATATATAATATTTATTTTGAGTTGATTCCACATACCATGAATACTCACTAAACCCCTAAATGTGTATTAATCTGTTGCTGAAAATAGTCCCTAACAAAAATACAAAATACTCCAGTTTACCAAAAAAAACATTTGATAACAGTACAAAAAACAAGTTTTACAAGTGAAATGAAGATGAAAGCGTGTATTTTTTCACTGATTTGAAACGAGTGGGCTCAGGGCTTAGAGCAACAGACAAGTTAAGGAAATGAGAAAGTAGTGAGATATGAACTGATGCATTGTGGTCGTTGCCAGCCTCAACATATCTTACAAACAGGTAACAACAATCAGCCTCTTGGGTGAGATAAAGCCACCTGTTTTTAAAGGCAGATCGAAACCAGTCCTGTAAAACACGCAGCCACTTCTGCACCCACACATTATTGAGTGACAGCCACAACACGGTCACTTTGGTGAATACTTAAAATAACAGAAAGAAATGAACGTGTTTTTTTTCCTGTTTGAGGGACGTACGGTCAGTGGCTACTTTATAATGTAAAGTTGCTCGTTAACTCAAACTGCCAGCTCCTGTAAACAGTGAATAATGGGACTGCAGCTGAATATATTAAGTATGCAGACCGGGAGGGTCAAGAGGTTCGTTTGCTGCTAGACTAAATATTGTAATCGGGTAGATGTGTAAGCAGAGTTGTTACTGACACAGTACAGTGCATGGACTTGACAGTGGATGAAGTGTGAGCACTGCGAGTCATCTCCGGATGATTCAGTGACATCTGTTGTCTGCTCAAATGGTGTTGTGATGGTACAGGAGAGTGAATGTGTGGAATCAGTGATAACATCATACAGAAACCTGATCACTTACAGAATCAACATGGACCAAAGTCCCTCATGAGCATCCCGGCAATCCAAGAATGTGTGTTATTCTGGAGAAACAAATTGGGTCATATCCACCACTATGCAGGTAAAACCTAATAAAGTGTTTACAGAGTGTATTTAAAGGTCGAAGAGGCCAATATATAATGAGCATAAGCATGAGCACTGCTTGATGAAGCCACAAAGCTGCATAAAACCCTGTGCAGTGTGAGCTTTTGACCTGGGGTCTGCAACCTCAAATCCCAGTAATCCCTGAAGTTAAATTTGCATGGCTCTGCCTTATTGTTACGGACACCTCTCCTAACACTTCAGTGCAGTAAAAGTTCATGGCGAGTTACCAAAATGCCAAACGGGTCTATTTAAAAACAATAGTGCATCAGCAGTGCAGCATAGAAACACCTCTGTGTCTAAAGAGCACACTGTACACTGCAGAGTAATCTTCTTTTTCTGATCTTTGAGCTTCTGTTAGGCTTCTGGAGCGGTTGGCAATCTTCACGTTCATTATTTAGACATTGTAAATATAACCAGAATTTACATCAAGTAATTAAAAATATGTATATTTTACATGATTTTATCAATTCTCTTTAGTATAAAATACAATTATTTTTCTTCTGATAAACTTATTTTTCTTCTAACACGTGCTCTCCTAATATCCAGCAGCACATCTGTATCCACAGATAAAAGGACTCTTTTTGAAGCACCCACATGACAAAGATTGGATTAGGTATGTTGGTGTAATTATACTGTGCATTTCTAAATTCAATTCTCTTTTGATATCGACTCTTCTGCCCGTAAACCACACTGTGGATGAAAGAGGAAGATATTGTCAAAGATTCAATACAAAAAAAATCAAAAGCTCACCTCAGAGAAATGTAATCTAACAAAGATGAAAAGAGTGAGACGGATAAGATCAAAGTGATTTTCTTTTACATAAAACTTTTAATCATGATGTTTTTTTAGGGCTCATTTTACAGTTGGGCTATTTTTGCAGAGTGCCGTCTTTTTGTATAAGCTGAATATTTTACCTTTTCCTCTGTGATGCTGCGTAACGTTTCCTGATGTTTTTTATTATAATTAGAACAGGCAGTTTCATTTCAGCCCCACGGGGGTGAACTTAACAAATTAGTCTCAAGAAAATCACCAGGTAGTACATAAAGTGACAGCATTGTTTCCCAGCATTCTCAGACAGTCATTGACGTTGTGTTTGTCTACGCGCACAGAATATTTAGCTGTGAATAAGCAGGAACACACATAATACACATGCACTCTCATGCAGCTAAATTACTTCACGTTTTTTATTTGTGCTTACACGTGTAGAAAGCATCTCTAAATTGAGGGGCTTCCTGCTGACAGATCTAATTACCACCGAGGCAAGTGGACTGTTATGAACGCTGAAAACACTTGATACATGACAGTGTGATGTTGTGCTTCTGTGTGTAGTTCCTTAAGCACATTTGTGAATATGACCGTGAATGCAACAGTGCTGTAGATTTGAAGGCTTATGTATCAGTGCACTTGGTTTTGTGTTGGATAACGTGCTTGTGTGCGCGTGTTCTCACACAAAAGTGAATAAATGAAGCCGGATTTTAGTGCCTGAAGCCAGTTGATTCTCTTCACTCTGAATGAGTGGGTCTGTCCTTAATTGAGCCTCCATGATAAACCTCCTCTCGTTGTGCCACGAAATGCTTGTGGGAATCAGCTTCCACTATGACCCAATGATGTGAAGTATAACCCTGTGACTTTGAAACGGCCATATCACGGCCAGTATGAAACTATATATAGGGTTGTGTTAATGTACTGTATGGCTCTATATTTGGTATGCTTTTAAAAGCAGTATGCCTTAAAGCAAGGCCTTTATGTACTTTGTCTATAATGAGCTAAAAAGATTGCATGGCACTTGTATCTCACGATACATTTATTTTTACCTTCTTTGTCGTAGAAAAGCGGTATAGGAACTGGTATAAAATAGAGCCTGTCTGATATATTGGTAGCCCTTCTTAAGTCATGGCAGATTTATTTATTTATATTTACAGGGTTATTTATTTATATTTACAGGGACAATGCAGTTTAATCAACATCCCGTATACCTTGGCCAGATGTTAGATTAGCCATTAAACAATAATGAAACACGAGGCGATCCAGGCACACCAAAATGTAAGAATGACACAAGGAAGGAAATATTAAAAAGCCTTTATTATAGTGGCTAAATCATTAAAAAAGACAACATGTTTCGACCTATGTAGGTCTTCTTCAGGGCTAATAACAAACAGTCAATACGGGTGTTACATTTTAGAGTCCCCGGATCGCCCTGCTCTTTATCCTGCTCTTTACCCGTTTTCCAAGAGCACCCGACAACAACCTTTATCTACGGTTGAGTATACAGAGCAAACATCATCTCTATTCCCATATGTTTAATAAAGTTGACGAGAAAATCGCACCAGAAGATCCAGTTAGTAGCTAATGTAACGTAATCTTCATCAGCAAAATGGACTTGTGCAGTAAAATATAGGTTTGATGTTTAAATTTCCATTCCTCTAATAACTTTTAGGCCCTTTCGTCCATGTTGGATCCATGTTTAATATATTCAGAAACCGTGTAGCCAATACATAGTTTGTTCACTTACACTTACAAATTAATTTTCTTTTTACAGAAAATGACCAGTATACGGTACAGAGTTCTGTCAGGCTTTATAGGTCTGTAATGTCTGTTTCAGTTTTAGAATAATTTCCAAGACATCTCCTGGAAAGAACATAATATAAGTAATTTAATTAGGTACTCATTATTGGGAAAATAGACATTCAAGATGTTCACTTGGTACATTTGAGGTTAATAAAGTCCAATTAATTGCTAGCGTAACTTAGTCTTTCAGACTGTCGCTGGTCAGACAGCCCAGAGATACAAGCGGTACATACTGTACTGTATATAGAGAATAATGTCTCCAATAATAAGTGAATACTCAGTGAATATTAACTTTGGTTTAAAAGGAGTTTTTCTTTCAAGAACTTAATATATTCTTTCCAGTACACTTCTTGAAAATGATTAGGAAATGAATTGAAAAGTACACACCCTTAAACTGTAAAGAATCCTTCTCAACATAATGGTATGTGTTAAGCAAAAAAACTTAAGACGACTTATATATGTATCAGTGGATTTTATTGGCCTCAAATACTCAATATCAATCAGAATATTGGTAAAACACAATATTATGATCCAACAGCTGTTTTCCATCATGGTAGTTACAGGAAGTGCCATTTATCATCATCTTGTGTTTTAAGCATGCGAGACCTCTACTGAAGCTAGGAGAAGGGGCGCTGCTTTAACTAATGGCTGTAAACGAGATGGTTCCAGTTGGCTTTGTCCATCTCACAACCTTCATCATCATCAGCATGCTTCTCACTTGTTTGGCGAGTTCACCAGTTAAACGGCTCGTCTCATGTAAGACAGCAGCAGCGTGCTTGAGGGGAGGGTTTTCAAGTAGAACATTTTCCATCTCTTCTGTGTAGAGCGGCAGTCATTGGTTGGGAGTCGATTCCAGCAAGGCCAAAGTCATTGTTAAAAGCATTAGCGGCACCGTCTCAAGCGAGGCATGCTGCTGATTGTAACGTATGACCAGATATCTTTCCCCTATGGGTCTTTTATGATGTACTGTATGTGTCAAATAGTGTTTCTGTTCACCACACATAGAAACCTCATGCACCCAGAGGTTTTTCCACTTTACCTTGAAATGAAGGATGTGCTCAGGTGGGTGCAAAATATCTTGAAAGTGAAGTGTGACTGTGTGAGTGGGGCATCTGAGTATGCATCCCTTAAAAAGAAAAAAACATTATTTTTCTTCAATAAGACAAACTTAAAAAGACACATGGCTCACATACACTGGGATTCTTTCTGTTTCTCATTTATGTGCAAATGCACTGATGTTTCAACATTTCCACCCTGAATGATCAAAAGAAAAGGCAGAGTCAGTTAGGTATGATAGGAACTCTTCCATCTGGCTCTCACAAAAGGCGCCAGCTGAGAGCAGGAGCCTGCTTCATCAACATGAGATGCATTGTTGTTATAAAAGAGGCTCTTGAATACAGACTACACTGGCTCATCTTACATACATAGACATGAACATGCTAAAACTCAGGGGAATTGGGCTTTAAATTACTTCTAGGACACGCACACACATACCGCACCACTCAATCTAATTTCTTTTTCGTCCTGATGTTTGATACAGGTAATAGTGAAAAAAACCCAACAAAATCAAATAGCCACATTAAAGGCAAACTTCAGCTCTGCACCATTTTATCTTCGGTGATATGTGATAGTTGGCTTGAAGGATCAACAGCAGTTTTTCCTCTGTTCGGCTTTTAGTTCAGCGTATCCCTGTTTTCCCCACTCGGTGGAGAGGGGATTACAGTGGCATCACTCAAACCATTTCTCTACTGAAATCCATCTATCAACTCTCTCCCTGAGCAATATTAGTCTATTCCTCCCAAGTGGAAAGATCAAATATTTGGTACTGCTCAGTGAAATGCATTCAAAGGGTTGTAGCCGGTTCCACAATCCCTGGAGGAGTTTCTTTTTATTCTTCTTCTCAAGCCAATTATTTTACATAAGATCAAAGGCATTTATTTACCATTTACAGGGCATAAGCTGCAGTAGGACTCCCCACACACACACACACACACACACACACACACACACACACACACACACAGTAGACACACACACAGTAGACACACATGGACAGATATGTTTCCATGTTTGCACACTACGCAGTAACAGCTACAGTGTGTATTTTACATGCAACACACTTTTCTGAATCTTCTCACTCCTCCACAGGTGTAAGTGGACGGGAGTGGTGAGGTTTCTTCCCATCATGCCACTGGCAAGGCATCATCACAGGGCCACTGTGCCCACAGCAGGCTGGATCCTGGCTTTGGCTCTGTTTCTTGCTCTACAGGTAAAAATTGTTAAGTACAAAATAGTCTTGTCCATTTTTTCCTGAGGTGAGCTGCCTAGGGCTTTTTTTTCCCTTCTCCTATTCATTATTTATTTCCAATTTACTATTTTTGGCAGCCATGCTAATCACTTGACTTTGGGCAGAAATCCACTTCTGGCCAGTTTGAGTATCAAAAAAG
Organism: Bovichtus variegatus; assembly: GCA_943593645.1. Taxonomy (NCBI): domain Eukaryota; kingdom Metazoa; phylum Chordata; class Actinopteri; order Perciformes; family Bovichtidae; genus Bovichtus; species Bovichtus variegatus. The sequence goes on along the minus strand of CALSCE010009779.1, from coordinate 7,067,074 downwards.
GGAGTTTAGTTTGTTTTCCTTCCTTTCCATTTCTTCTACAAGGTAGACTTTTTAGTTTTAAGGGAACAAGTATAAGGTGTTACAGTTGATTGTTCACAAAGACAAATATAGGCTTCTCATGTATAGACAGTGACCGTCAATGTTCTTGGCTAAAATGATGACGGGTAGGTTTAACAAGGTTTAAATAGCTAGCTTATTAAGCTAACATTAGCAGCATGAGTTGGTTGAAAATGCTGTCTCTTGCTAAGTTTTTAATATTTCCAGCTGACTCGTTTCAAAAGAGAGTTTGAGTTTAGTTTGATAAGCAAAAAAAAAATCAAACTTATTAAAAAAAAATATATATATTTTTCAATCATTATCCAGTTTATTGCCGAGTAGGTTTTGCCATACGAGGAATTAGCTTTTGTGAATTGGTGCATAAACAAAAAAAAAAAATAGAACAGAAAAAGAAAACTATAAAAACACTTTTTACAAATTAAGAAATACGTAACTTTTGTAAATATAACTGTTACTACACCATGGATATGGTAACCTGTAACCCCACAAACACATTTAGTAAGTTGATGCTCCTTGGCCTTGGAAGTAATGCTTGGTCCGTAGGAAGCTACTTTAGCGGACAGGCTCACATTTGGAGCTTACATTTGAGAAGATAAACACACTGTTTAATCCGTTCATTTCACTTTTACTTTTTGATTTAGATTTTTGGAAAAGCTAAAAAAAGACAAAAGTGTTGTTCCTTCTACGGCCTCATGCACACACATCAACATGTGGAGAAGTCCAAATCTTGACAGACCTGCTGTGCCTAGTCACGGTTGCTATGCTATGATTATGACAATCATTGTTTAGCGAATGGGTTTACACACAGGTGGTGTTAGTAAGTTAAAATGCAACAAGGTGTCATAACTACAGTGGTCCCATGGCGTCTTGCCTGTGGCTATATTTTCTGTTTATCATTCTTTTTCCCTTGAAATGTTACTTAAATTAAATTCTCTGTGCTTTCTGCCAGACAGAAGGAAAGCACTGTCCCCAGATTTCTTTTTGCAAATGACCTATTTCTAATGTGAAAATAATGTGTATTGTCACTGTTGCAGCCTGTGAGAAAATCCTTTATATACTGTATATTAGTGTAATCTTGTTTTGTGTCCCCCCTGGGTTCTTTTCTTAGGCCTCACTCCATCATGTTCGGTAAACACGAGATATACAGGACAAAACCCAGAGTCCAAACCATGTGCAGTGTTTGTTGTTTCATATTGTCTCTCTCTCCAGAGTGCTGCTCGTGCTGCTCCATCAGGAGACAACAAGCTGGTTCGCACCACCAGAGTGAGGAGACAGACCCCCGGGAGGGACCAGCCCCCCTCCGCTTCCACAGCCAACGAGAGCCTGCGGGAGCAACCCGTGATCTTTAACCACGTCTACAACATTAATGTACCCTTGGAGTCTCTGTGCTCTGTCGACCTGGACGCCTCTGCACCACCTGCCTCAGGTGATGGTGAGGTCTTCTGATCGATCGAGTGTTTGTGTTTAAACTCACTGTAGTCATCTTATCTGCTGTCCTGGAGGCATCTTCTGTTAACATAGAGACACGCAAACATGCTGTATTTAGACACTTTTAAGATCTATTCTTTTTGATTCAAAGGTTCTTATGCTGAGTTGGGGTCCAGACCTTCTGTGGAGGGTCCAATAGATCCCAATGGGCCGACAGAATACACTGATCAGACGCTGGATGCTGACAGCCAGGTTGGTGTTCCAGCAATGTTTTGTTCTTGCTTGATTTAGTAGTAAAGCAGAGAGAGCGATACAGTGTTTAGGATGACTGTGAGATTGAGATGTGAAGAGACCTTTTGTGTCTCGAGTGGCACCGAAACCTTTGTCTCATCACACATAGTCATTTACATGTCGATACTGATGGTGATGTGTTGTTTTGCTCAGAAATAATTCAAGGGATATTTCGCCCAAAAACAAATGAAAAGTACCGAATCCTTTTGAGTGCCAAACAATAATTTACTTCAGACTTTCAAGGCTGTGGACATGGTGAATTGAATTGAAGTTCTGACAGGGACCAGTTTTCGAGATGAAAAAAGTCTTAAAATATTGATGGAATATTGTAAACCACCACTGCAGCATAATTAGATTAGATTATTTGTCAGATTTCTCCAAAATGAGTCTTGGTTTACACGGCGAACATTGTTTGGCCCACGTAACGAAACATACAGCACTTCTTAACCAAACCGTTCTTCTTTTTAAGGTAACATTCACTCACCGCATCAACATCCCAAAAGCTGCATGTGGTTGTCCCGCAACCACCACAATCCAGCAACTTGCCACCAGGGTGGAGATGCTGGAGAGAGAAGTGTCCCTGCTCAGAGCTCAGTGTGGGTCTGGATGCTGTGGAGAGAGCTCAGCCATGGGTGAGTATTGTTTAACAATGACAACAAAGTATATGGCTGAAGCTGGTGGCTGTTGTTTTTTGTTTATATAAACTATTTAACCTACAATATTTGTACAAAAAAACCCTCTGGTATCAACCATTAGGATTTTGAAAGCAAAGATAAAAAAGAATAACTGCGAGCTCATATTTGGCAAAAAGATAAAACAGGTACGATAAGTAAAAGATGTAGAAAAAACTGTTTATACTATGAATGAAGAGGAGACAGACGGCAGCAGAATATTGATGCTCTCGGGCAACTTTTTTTCCCCACACAGTCTCGGTCTAAAAGGTGTGGAGAAACCTTTGCGACCTAGTTCACTATTCAGAAGATGCAGGCATTATAATATGAGGGGATTAGAATGGATAGAGTTATAGGATATATTATGGTTAAAGGATCTGCTCCATTGACACCATCATCGCATTCAAATATTTTCTGAAAACGCTCCATCTCTTCTGTGGGAATATGATTATCTCCAGCAGTCACAATGTGAATCAGAATGAGGATGAAATGATCAGCTGAGGAGCACGGCTGCTCGATGGACATGCATAAAATGAGATGGATTTTCATTGATGTCTTGACTACGGTTTCTCCCATCATACGGGGATAAGATCATTTCCCTATGTGAACACGAAGAGGATTAGATGTGTTCATTTCTAAGTTCATGTTAAAAATAAAAATAAGTACAAGTAATATAACCCCCAAACTCAACTATCACTTTAGGTTTGATTGTATTGTCATATTTGAATCAAACATTATTTCGTCATATAATGATGTATATGCCCCTTTTTGTCCCAGGTCATTTGGACTTTGTGCCAGGCTGCAGTGGCCATGGCAGCTTCAGCTTTGACCTGTGTGGCTGCATCTGTGAGGACGGTTGGGCCGGCAAAAACTGCTCTGAGCCTCGCTGCCCGGACGACTGCTCCAACCAGGGGGTGTGCGTGGAAGGGGAGTGTGTGTGTGACCGTGACTTTGGAGGCGACAACTGCTCAGAGCCGCGGTGCCCTTCAGACTGCTCGGGTCGCGGGCTGTGTATCGACGGAGAGTGTGTTTGCGAAGAGTCGTTCACCGGCGAAGACTGCATGGTCGGGAGGTGTCTCAACGACTGCTCGGACCAGGGGCTGTGCATTAACGGCACGTGCCAGTGCAGGCCCGGGTACGTGGGAGAGGACTGCTCGCTGGTCTACTGTGCAAACAACTGCAGCAAGAAAGGAGTCTGCAAGGAGGGGTTCTGTGTCTGCCAGGATGGCTTTGCAGGAGATGACTGCAACTCTGGTAGGCTATTACTGTTTTATCATGTTCGCCAGTTTGATCCTGTTGACCGTTGTCAAGAACAGAAAGCAGTTTGTCAGACATTTGTGGTTCAATTCCCAAAGTGGAAACTCCCTTAACAATTGCCCTCAATAACTAAAAGCAGAAATTTAGCCTCAACAGTTTTCACAGCGACACTTTGTGACCTTAAGACAGATCAGTCTGAATTCTTCAGCAAACACAGGTTTCTTTAAAAAGCCGGCATTGCCAAGAGCAATTTACTGTAATGTGGGCACATTCTTGTTCATGAATGGCTGGCACTGTATCTGAGGTTTATTTTTCTGGTGGTAAAATTGAATGCATGCTTATTACAGTCTAGTGAGATCTTTAGAGAAGGCATTTTGATGTCTTTATCTGGTTTACTTGTAGTGTGGGAGTTATTGTTAAGAAACTGATTTGTGCTGCTTGATAATAAAAAAAACACCAGCAAACAGTAACATATTTTCCTTAAGATACTCTTAAAGTTAGAAAATGTAGTATTGGATGCTCTTACAATGTGAGATGTCATCAGTATTTGACATTCAGTACAGTGATGTTGAGAGCGGATTTTAATGGAAATGGGATGTAAAAGTCCTATCTATCTGTCAAACATATACAGTTAGGGCTCCAACAGGATATTAAACTAATTAATTAGTTATTTAGTCTATTAAATGTAAAAGACAATCACAGTTTTCTTTAAATGATCTGACCAACAGTCAAAAAGCTACATTTTACAATGATATCAAACAGAGAAAAGCAGCAAATCCTCAATTATTATTATAATTGTTTTGCCTTTTCGCATGATACATTATTGAAACAAGTTAGCTGGGGATTCATTTTCTCAAGGTTGACTAATTGAGCAACTAACATAACAGACACTTTAAATACAGTACGGGGTGTAATGGTGTTCATGTTCCATGGAGTGCTGAGAGTTTGCAGACAGATAACAGCTACAGCAGGGAATTTAATTTATCGACAATTTATTTACTGCCTAGTGTAGTGTTTATACAGAAAGTAAACCTTCTTATCCATGGTGCTTCATTACACATAGTTGCCTATCTGAACCCTACAGAGTAGGTCAATAGATCTGATTTGTTGCATCGATTTATAAATGCAAAGCTTTTCTCTCTCTCAGCATTCAGGAACACAGGTCTGAAAACTCAGCCCCATCTTTTGTTTTGAATTTGTGCAGCCCTGAAAAACAAACCCCTCTGTGCTTCAAATGCAGGTGGCGGGGCGCATGACTTGCCGGACAGCAGAAGGTGTAACAACATTAATTTGTCAAAAGTCACATTCATCCGACAAGAGAGCTGTCACATTATTTGCAGCTGAGACAGTTTCTGAGTCGTGCTCGCCTTTTGTTCACACCTAGCTCTTCACGCCAAAATATCAGATGCTCCTCTGCCATTTAAAGCAGCTGTCAACAAAGTGAAGGATGAAGACAGACAGAAGAGCGAGCAATAGAAAGACAGGGAGGGCAAATCATATTACTAAGGCTCATTCCCCCTTGCTGCCCTCCCATTTAATATCTATACCAAGTGAGGGAGTCCGAATTGCATATTTCGTTGCAATTAGAGGCTAAAATAGCCAATGCTTGTGGGGGATAGTTTGCTGAATACAAAACGAGGCAGTTCAATTACCAGAGACCTGTAGGGTGACAGGCTTAAGTGTTTCATGTTATCAAAAGCTGAAGAAAGCGGGATGTATTTTTGCTTCAATTATGGTGGCCTATATTCTCCCACTATGAGAAATAATGGAGGCTGTTGAATTTAAATGGGATGTTTCAGGCGTATGGGTAGTATACAGTATATCTTTACATACAAATATATCCACCCACAAAGCAGAAATCAACTTGTGCTCAAGAGTGGCATTTAATCTTGACAGCAGAGGACTGCAACAATCATTTCGATGAGTCCTGATGCTACAGTGGCAAAAGGTAGCGATGACATTCTCACGTTGTTGACATCCTCCGAGCGCAGCAGTGATGACAACTGGCATTTAAAATTGTTACCTAGTTTGTGAAGTTCGGCAGTGCACGGCATATCAAAACTACAAAGAAGCTTGATATAGTCCCTTATGCGTGTCTATTTTATTATCCTCTTTTATTGAGCTATTCTGATGTATTGCATCAATCAAGTTTGACAGCACAGCATGGCTTTTTATAAAGTAGCTTTGTTTCTATTGGTTTTATTATTAGGCCGATTAGCTGTATTAACTGTGATATTAAAGGGCTTTGTTGTGTCAATTGCGTTGTAGATTTTTCGTTCAATATCCAGAACCATTCTCCTGCACTGAATAGAAATTCATTCTCTCTTCTTTTTTTCTAGTATTTTTACCTCATTCTCTCTTCTTTTTTTTTAGCAGTATTACAATGAATATTACAAAAAGAGCACAACAATAAACTCTATCCTTTTAAACTTTGTAATAATAAACTCTATTGTCATTCAAGACGGCTTCATCCATAAATTAAAGTGTCTATAATAATTTTCATAGTTCTTTATAGACCGCTTGTAGTATTTGTTCATTGAATTATTTCTTTATTATTTTTACTGCCATCCTGTTGAATATTACTTTAAGTCACTGCAATTACCTGATTTCTCAAGTCTCATAATTGTTCAGGCATTGTTCTCGACTCCACTGCCTCAATGACCAAGCCTTCAGCTGGACTGGTGAATACTGAGTTATCAGAGACCGCTGACCCATGGTCTTGTTTGTAACTAAGTTTTGTAAATCCAAACAAAATGCAACAGAGTAGGACTCTTTACTATGGATCAGAGCAAGGAAAACAATCTCGTAGCAAAGCGGTCATGGGATTTAGTTCGACAACAGCAGATTGAATCTCCCATTTAAAGGTGGGAAACTGGAAATAGATGAGCATAAAAATAAATCTGTGTTTTTCAATTATTTTCTATTACATACAAATGCCAAAGTATTGTACTCCAAAATACAAGTTACAGTAAAGTCACAAGCACATTAACAAGAGAAATGCCATGACATAAAGTGGCCTGAGGGTAAATTAGTCCTCTAATGAGGCACTGACCTCCGTTGTCAGCTGGAGTTTTACCTTAAAGGTTTTAGTTCAGTACAAACTGCTGTATCTGCCTATGATAGCATACTGATTAGACCTAATGAGACTTAAAGACTCCAGGTGAGATTCCTGAATAACCTTCAGCATGTTGCCCTTTTGAAAGAAACCTTAGGACAGATACATGCCTGACAAATGGCTTCACAGTTTTCCATAAATCAGGAAGACAAAAACCCCTCAGCATTTGAATAAGTTTGCATGTGATATAACCAGTGTATTTATAACATCCCACTTATGTAGATAAGCAACACAATTAGTTGTATTTTTTCATTTTAGGCTCCATGCATACGGCTCAGAAGTTCTGTTCAGATTCATCTTCACGTGTCTGGTGATTCTGGGAGACGTTCCTAAAACAGTTTGACATCCTAAGACCTTAAAATGTGCTTAAAGCAATAGAAAAAAAAACTAAACAAAGAGATCAAGTTGGACACTGGCCCAATAACAAAAGTCAGTAACTCTCTTGATACTCTGTAATTGAGAAATGTTGATAGGTTGAACCAGTCCTGTGTGAAAATAGAGCAAACAATCGATTTACATGCGAGTTTCATGTACCAACAACTGCAGCTACTACGTGAGATGCTCATTGCTTCTCTAGCTTTGCTGTAAAATGTCAGTCTTTGTAGTAAAAGGTTCCTCTGACTAACATTTCAGAGAGCCATTTTCCCAAGTGCCCACTTGAGAGTTTGCCCTTCACTTTCTATGTCAGTTAATGTCTTTACTTTCAAGTAGCTCATCTGTTCAGCCTCCTTACATGACCTCATTCAATCACTCTCCTATACCATGGATTATTGCTCCTTCATTTGATTTGTTATTCCCTTCATACATGTGACAAAGCGGAGTCTAATTGATGAAATAAATCTAGGTAATTGAAAGCTGCAGGATTTCTCCCCGGTGCAGGTTCACTGTTTTGAAATGAGCAAACTACTGTGCAGCACGCGGCCATCTGTTGACTGTGTGCGGAAGTAGCTGAAACCGCTACTAGAGTGTCGAAAGGTTCCCCCGAGGAGAACTCAGTGCTGTAGAGTCCTGTATCACAGGATATAGAGATGATATGGGGGTGAGAGGTTGGTTATCATACTCACTTTGCGCCTCTCTTTGTCTCTCATTTTTCTGTTTCATCCTTAGTCTCTCTCATTTAACCGTCTTTTTATGTTAGTCGTTTACTCTCCTGAGGCTCATCTCCTCTTGTCTTTTTCTCTTCTGTCGTCTGTCTGTCTGTGAATCAGCCTCGTTGTTTCTCGAACTCAAACTGTTTGTACCTTCTGTCTTGTCTTCTCCTCCTTCATGTCCTTCACCTGCCTTCCCCCCGCCTCCTTGTTGTTTTTGGCAGTGGGAGCTGTAAACACTCTTGTTTATGCCTCCACATTGACATTCAACACCACCTCTCAGGCTTATGGCTTGACGATCTCCACTTCAGCCCAAGTGAACGGCTCTCATGTAAACACTCAGCCTCTTGTTGCCACAAGCACTGGCTTCTTTTACTGTCTGGAACCCACATACGCAATGCAGTGTAGCCAGTTTCTTGGTTTAAAGATTACGGATGAAGAGAGTCAAGCGAGATGACAGCAAATGTAGCACTTGTGTGTGCATTGGCAATAGTTATAATTGCTATGGTTATGGTATTTACTTTACGTTTCGTGATCCTGGACGGCACAAACATGCAGTGAAAGGGGAAATATGCCTGAATGGCAAAAACAGGAGGCACTCATAACTGAAATTTGGCTTTTAATGTCCGGGTACATCCATCAGTGTCCCCATCCGTTTTCCATCCACACTGATAACGCGGATAAAGGTGGACTCTCCACAATTACTCTTTGTCACAACCCTACTGATTGTAAGGCTATGGGAGGAATGGAGAGTCTGATTTCACCCAGGCTGACTACTAGGTGCGGTAGGAGAGGGCTGCGAGCCTGCAGCCAGGGAGGGGCTACAGGGGAGAGAGGAGTCCGTGGTGGTAGCCGAGATCGCTCCACTAGGTGCTGTGTGTACTGTGTGTACGGAGAGGAGAGTGGCTCTGCAGTCAGGGGAAGTTTACCAGGCCTACCTCATATTGTCGCTGACAATGGAGTGTAAGGAAGCTTCCACCTTTCCACCTCTCAAAATGGCGATTGCTGAGCCTGTGGCTGGCGGCTAAGAGGCTAGCAGCTAACAGGGCTAGCAGCTAACAGGGCTAGCAGTTAGCAACTACAGATCTCTCAGCACAAGTTACTCAGTTGTTTTGGATTTTAACTCATGAGCACTCGGTGGCGAACAGAAATTCATTACAATGCGGGTGGTTACCTTTGAAAGATCCATACAGCTAAAACTCAGTGTGGTGTACATTTTTTTATAACAACAGAGCCCCTGAATCAGGGCTCCAGAGTGCGACCGAAAATCTGTCAAGTGCAACTAACATTTTTCAATGGTCGCACCAGTGAGCCTGACATTTAGTCAGTATTTGTCTCTGTGTGTGTATGTGTGAAACTTTGCCCTGTTTTTCTCCTGGAGCTCCATCACAGCCCTAAAACATACCCGTAATTCAAAATGAAGTCAAGAAAAATGCTGTGTGGAAAAGCCCAGATCCCGACATCATCGGGGTGGTGGGGGCAAAAAGTGCCTGTGTGTCTGTGTGACACTGTACATTTTATAACACAAGACAACTTTGCCAATTATTTCTTCTCGCCAACAGCGGATCTGTTCTGAGCGCCGTCGATCTCTCACTATGCACACATTCCATTACGCTTCTCTTTTACCAACGCAATATGTAAATAGGTGGATTGCACAAAGGGAAACGCTTAAGATGTATTGCTGCGGCAGCAAAAGGTGCATTGAAAAATGCTAATATAACCTCATTGCAACCAACCAGAGTTAGTCTGGAGCCCTGCTCTGAGTATCTCCATGACCACTTTCGTAGGGTTGGGAGAACTCATGCTCATCACACTAGGGCTAGTGTTACTGACTGAGGTTCAATACCAACATGGGTATTTATTCCTTTAGATTCTATGGTGCAAGAAATTTGAATTATATATTCCTGATATTATTTACAGATATGTGTGACCTGGGGTCCTCTCTCTCGTTGTGTCAAATAAACTAAACTAAAAAGTCTACCTTAGTCTAATAGTACTGTACATACTCAGTAAGTTGTCTGGAGTCAGGAGTTGTGGCACTGGCAATCTTTTTCCAAACAATGCAGCCATATTTTAGCTTTTGCAGAATAAAATGAGTATACACACCTAACTTAAAATTCAGCGCTTTGCCAGCTAACACAAACATCTACAAGTCATATAAATTTTAATTTCTCTTGGGACTATTTCCTGGCATAGATATACATTCCCTCCGTGTAGCTCCATGTTGGATCATTTGGCAGGAAAGTTGTACCGCCTACACTGAAATGATGAATTATGGGTGTAAAAAACCTTGCCATACAAATTAGAGCAAGAACATTTTTGCTGTTTTCCCACTAAGATAGGCAATGGTTAACTAAAATATTTTTGACACATGAAATACACTAGCAAGTTACTCTAAAGGTGATATAGTGGTTACATTTTGATATTGTCAAAAATGATATTATATATATTCAAAATTAATAAAATAGCACTTGTTTTAACATAATTTGTGTTTGGTTTATGCATCTCAACAGTGGCACCCGCCATGAACGTGAAGATACGAGGCGTGACTGATCGCACTGTTGACGTGGAGTGGGAAGGGTCAGTTGTGCTGACAGATTTCTTAGTGACCTACACGCCAAGTAGCCCTGGAGGTTTGTACAAAGCTATGCTGGCCTTGCAAAGCAAGGAAGGTTGTCAAGTTTCAGTGGATTCAAAATGTCTCTTTAAAATTCTTTTTACCAGTGTATCTTTTTACCTGTCTCTCTGTCAGGTGTGCAACTAGAGATAAGGATTCCAGGCAATATCACCACCTGCACTATCTCAGGCCTGGAGGCAGGCATGGAGTACAACATCAACGTGTTCGCTGTCATTAACAACAGTATCAGCGTCCCTGCCAGCATCACGGTTTCGACCTGTAAGTGCAACCCCATGGCTGTAGTGACAAAATGTTCTCATGGGAGCCCTAAAGGATATTCCACTGAGGCCATGTTTGGTTCATGACCAATATGAATATAAATGCATTACCATTTCAATAGCTCGTAAAATGGTCTGTCTCATTCAGTGCTGTGTTTTCACATCTCACACAGCCGTTTATGCACACACACCCTGTCTCTCACCTTTTTTTTTTTTTTTTTTTTTTATCCTCCCCAAGATGTTTCTCAGTGTCAATAGAGTGAGAATACCACCTGCTCCTCTGTACCAACTGGCTATGATTCCTACCTGTAACACCTGCTTGGTGTCACTCACTTAAATACACACACACACACACACACACATACATATGAACACAATTCTGAATATGAACCTCCTCGTCAGTGTTAATGCCAGGGCATTGAATCTGACAGAAACATACTATTCCAAGCCTATCAGCATTATGCAAACTCACCAAACCCCTGAATAAGTAATAGCCTATTTTCAATGGCAAGCAGAATATTGTATCCACTCTACTGGAGCTGGCTACATGCTGTGCAGGGTTTTTCCATTAGTTCAGTCTTGGCTGGTAAAACTTTCCTCCATTTCACAGATAAGTGACTTTAATTTCGGTGATAGCAAAATTTGGAGTTTTAAAGTCAATTTAGGGCAATTAAGTTTGGTGCAGCCATTTTTCAAAAATGATATGATTTGTTGGGTTGTCTTTGCTAAACTTAATTATGAAATGTAGTATTTGATTATCTGGAAAGATTTATGAGGACACGGCTGCCTGTGAAAAAGTAATTTTAGCATTTTGCTAAATCAAAGTATGAGTCATTTGTCATAAACCAAGAAACTAATGTTGCAGGGGCTTTATATATAACTATCAGCAGTAGTATCTATTGTAAAGCTTTGCATATATAGGCAGAAATGGTTGTTGATCAATAAGAAATCTATTAAGTGTGTTTCGTAGCAGAGGGTTATAATTTAAACAAACAATACCTTTTGAACAAAAAACACCAAAATGCACCAGTAACACTTGATAATAACCAGCATTAATAAATGGTAACTTGATAGTTAATTTAAAAAACTAAAATGTAAAGTTTATTTCATAGTTATTGTACTGTTAATAAACAATGAATTGATAATTGATAATGTTTGCTAACTATTAGTAATGCTTTAAGTTATGTTAAGTTATTGTTGCACACATTGTAACATTTTATATATAATAAGTATTTGTTAATGATGATTGATTAATTAAGTAATAATTGATATCTGGTCACTATCTATGTCATGTTTATAGATGTTTTACAAAGGATTTCTTAACGGTTTACAAATCATTTGGTTGTCATGAACAAATACTTTATATAGTTTCTAAAATGTTGCAGCAATAAACTTTTAATAAGTAGTTTTGTAATCAAAATTGTTATCAGCCATGATACAATATATCATTTAGAAATGAATGACTTCATATTACGCTAACTAATGATAAAATAACATTAATTATGGCATTACTAATAATTAGTAAACATTAGTAATTGTCATTTCATTGTTAACAGTAAAATAACTATTAACTGAAGTGTATTTGAATACCAATTTACCTTTTATTAATGACGGGTATTATAAAGTGTTACCGAGGGAAGGGAACAGAAATGGGTTCAGCACTGGACACCTTCAGCACCACTAGTGATTTATGGGCTGTGTGGGTCACTGAAGAACAATAATACGTCTCTTGCTACCTCTCCAGATCTCTCCAATCCGGACGGTTTAGTCTTCAAATCCATCACAGAGACGTCAGTGGAGGTCCAGTGGTTACCCTTCTACTATTCCTTCGATGGATGGGAGATCAGCTTCATCCCCAAGGTAGAGTAAAGCTGTGTGAACACTCAGCGTATGTGGTCGCTGTCAGTCCCAATGTAGGACAACAGCACGGTAGCACGCTGAAAAACCAGCGCACCGTCCTTGTGTGTGAGACAAGCGAAAAAGACCGACTTGTTTTGCTTTAAATGAATCATCAGCACTGGCTCACTCTCTCCCCCCGCAGTATTTTTTTATTTAACTTTGCTTGTTGAAGGAACAAAATATTCTTGATTGAAAATAATTATTTTCAAATCTCACTCATCTCTAAATGACTTTGGCTTTCTGTGTAGAAACAGAAAGAAAAATAACTGGATGGATTTAGGTTTTTGTTGGGGGTTTCGCTCAACTTGAAGCCCATACCAAATTAGACAAGCGGATTGTCTTAAGCTTATTGGCTATTAGGTGGATGAGCCATTAAACCCTTTTCCAGAATAACCCTTTGTAAAACCATAGCAGGGCCAGGTTCAAAGCCAGAAAGCAAAAACCCTTTCTCTTTCTAATTCCCGCTGTAAAGGCAGGTACTCTCTGCACTCTAATCTCGTGCCCTCTCACAGTAATTGGTTTTCTCCTTTAAGGTGTTCTCAGGGGAAGATAGCCTTTGGTCCGCCCTCAAATCTGATGTTAAGACACTTTTTTTGTGTTTATTTCAAACCTTTCACAGATGGAACATTTCTGAATGGGGAAAAAACAGTGGGCTTCCTAATTTAATTGTATTGCTTTTAGCCTTTCTATCCAATCTTCAATGTCTTCCTTCTTCTGGCACTTTCCATCCCCCCACCCGCTCCTCTTAATCTCTTGTTTCTACTTTCCACTTTCCATCCACCACCACTTGGTCGAAATCTCCAGCTCTTTTCCCCTCTACCCCCGAAGGTACCCTCCATGCCTTTCTTTCTTCACCTCTTTCTGTCCCTCCCTGTATCTTTCCTTGCTTTCCCTCCCTCGCTCCAGCCACGGGGGAAATCATATTATGAGTTGGCAGTCCCGCCCCCCTGTGGATTTAATCCAGCAATGGGGATTGTGAATTTTGACAATCTTGTAATGGAAGTAGGCATGAAAGCTATGCGAACAAACACAGAACTCACTACTCTGTAAAAAAGCAAACCGAGAGAGAGGCAGGGCGAGATTCAGGATTTGCCGTGCACACTGTTCTAAACAGCTACAGTATGTATCTGACTCTCCAATAAAACATCATACTGCTGGCACTTACCTACCACACCATCTCATTTGATGTATTTGGACTTTTCGTAATAAATCAATAAAGCTGCCAGGCGCACTGTACTATTATTAAATTAGTTCCAATAGTATTAGAGTCATATACGGACAGAAGAAATATTCTCAGTATTGATTTATATAATTTATGTGACTTTTTTTTTTAAGGACACCAGAGCTATTTTAGTTTCCTGGAAGCCCCCTCTTAAATTAATTTTTTTTGATTGTTGGAGCTGTAGCTTTCTTCTGACATGAAATGAACACACAGAGAAACACACACGTACCTCAGCATCGTGATTTATGCTGAATATTAAAGCAAATGGTCAAAGTTTACAGGTCAGGACACATGATGAGGCTGTGCAAATCTGCACATAAAGCATTTGCTCATATAATAATCTACGTGAATTTGAGATGATGATCTTTTTTGCTCATTTGAGCCTCTGAAGCGGTATCAGGTATAATAAATGAGGTAATTAAGTGAGAGGTAAACCCCTTGCATTCCAAACAGCATGTAATACATACATTACATTATATATAGGTTAAAAAAATGCTTGCATTTATTTGTGCCCAAATTACAAAAAAAAGATTTTCACTTACATCTAGTAGTATCCAGCCGTGTGTTATTAAATACGTTTGAGGCTTTACTGTTTTTTTGAAGTTATTAAGATATTATTCACTGCTGATATTCATTTAAAATCTAATATCATTTTCTATTGCTTTTTAAGAATAGGAAGGGGATTGTTAGAACCACTTTCTTCCAAAAAAATGTTGAGACATGCTGGTCTCACCTGACTAACTAAATTACCCTAATAAGTAACCAAGACGTATAAATGGGCAATCAAACAGATAAAACTCATTAGACTTAAATTAAAGTAATAAAATTACCCCCACAAGGACCAAAAAAAAAACCTCTTTTGTCTTTCCTCATCTAAGCGACCTTGTCGGCAGAAAGAATGATGACTAATTACGAGCAAACTGGCATCGGAGATGGGAGTGGATATACTGTTATGGTGATTCATTTTGTATAATTTAGCATTTAACTGTATTATTATTGAGATTGAGGACCAATTGTTATTGGAACATTACTGCTGTGTGTTACTGCCCACCCTGGTAATTTAGCTGAGGTGATTAAACGGATTACATCTCTAATTACAGTTTTGATTCAGGAAAGTAGCAAGCTGTTATATGTTTTGTTTTAATACGTGCCTTCGTAGCTCAGGCTTTTGGGGATCTTGGAGCAGCAGTAGGTGTAACATCTGTCTGTCGGCAGGAAGTGCATGTGCAACACTTGCTCTCTGAGAACAGCTGGGAATAGCAGGGGCTCCATATGGATGAGTGACGGGCCTTTGGAAATGTACAGAGTGCTGCCTCTGCAGAATGTGGCCTGAGAAATATCGCTGTCGCACACATACGCAACGCAGTTTTTAATGTGCTAAACCATCTATAAAAAAAATTGACAAATCAGTCAAAAGAAATATACAGTTCAGAAAATCCACTGCATGGAATTGAACTGCATGAGTCACTTTATATCTTACTGCTGGGGGTAGTTTGTATACGCCTGCTCCCTTATCTCCTCTGAGGCAAGAAGTAGCTGGCACTTACTCAACATATGAAAATTGCATTGCATTTCATCTCATCACATCTATCTTTGTTTTTTTCCAAAGGACAATGATGGAGGGATGACCGCACAGCTGCCCAGCACCATCACCTTCTTTTTGCAGACTGGTTTGAGACCAGGGGAGGAGTATACCGTTAACCTGGTGGCGCTCCGAGACCAGGGTCGAAGCCAGCCATTCACTGCCACTGTCACAACGTGTATGTATTCATGGTCACTGTAAAGATAAACCTTCACATTAGGCAGTCAATGATGTCATTGATTAAATTAAAAGACTTTCACCTCTCTGTCCAATAACAATCAGATTAAAGGGAGGTTATCTGAGGTTCTTGAATCAGTATACCTATTTTCATACAACATATAACATTAAAGTCTGGGTAAAGTCAAATCAGAGATTTGTGTCTAAAC
Source organism: Bovichtus variegatus (assembly GCA_943593645.1). NCBI lineage: Eukaryota > Metazoa > Chordata > Actinopteri > Perciformes > Bovichtidae > Bovichtus > Bovichtus variegatus. Next base: position 7,051,183 of record CALSCE010009779.1, on the reverse strand, counting down.
AAATTATAAATGCTTGAAAATAGTTGCTGAAAACAAGTGAATAGACTCTTACGTATATAGTACAGAATTGTGGAGTGAGACCATGAAACACTATAAAAAGACTAGAGCGCACTGCGTCAGTGGTTTTCATCAAAAAGTCCATAAAGTTTACCGTCCGGCCGTATGTGTCTCTCTACCGGCTGTGAACACAAGAACCTGCTGGGCTCACTTACTTGTGCTTTAGTCTACTCTGGTGCTGATGCTGCAGCTTTAAAACTGTTTATAAATAGTTTTAAACGATACAACTCTCGTTTCACTCTCCGCATTTGATCAACTTGGTCCGATAACATTTTTAAAGTCTATTGGAGCCACACGTTTGAATAACTTTATCCTCATTCAAGTTATCATAGGGCTCAACCAAAAGTAGTCTCTTGTGCACACTTGTGTTGACATTGTTGAGATGACGAACACAGCACCAGCGTTTCAGAGCAGAGAATACTGCTTTTTTAATTTTTTTCATGATTCTAAAAATATTTGGCTTTTTTTTATTTTTTTTATTCTGATTTGGCAGGGTAGTTAATAACACATTTTTTGTGGGTTGACAAACTCCGAACACGTATTTATTTTTGCTTTCACCTGGACTTTAATGTTCCTGAAAACCTATTTTCTCAATCAGCTTTTGTTCGACTTAAACACAAAATGTTTTGACAAAGTCCACACAGTCCCTATGAATACCTATTACCTCAGATTTGAAAAACTCTTAATAAATAAGAAAATATAATTATTTTTTTTCCTAAACAAGCGGTTGTTCCTCATTTAGCCGAACACATTTAATGCAATTCAGACATATTAAAGATTTGATATCAGGTTTTCAGGGGCTTTAAGAAGGTCAACTTGTCACGGCCATTTTTTAAACATATGCATATATTATAAAAAAAAAGGTAATTTCATATTTATAATAAATGTGAGCAGCACTGCAGCTAATAATATTTTATTATTATTATTATTATTATTATTAATAATAAATGTCGATTTAAACCCAAAGATGTTCTTTTTACATTCATTAAAAAAAAAACAGCAAGTCCTTATATTTGAGAAGCTGAAAAAAACAAGCGTTTTGCACGAGTAAAGACATAAATAATTAATATTTTTTCTATAACTGTCAGCAATTCATTTTCTCTATCAACTTGTCCTTTTAGGACCAAATGTAGCATAGTACTCCACCGTCACACACACAAACACAGAGCTAGATGTCACCTTGACGTATTTGTTGATATGCCACCATTTCTGTCCGTGATGTAAACCTCACTGAGGTATTGCCCCCACTCATCACCCAGCTGACACTATTACTAGACATCTGTAATGGATCCAATTGAAACCTCTTCCATAACAATTCAAACTCTGATGTGTGCAGTCAAAACACCATCAATTTCCTGCCAAGTCTTTGTTCATTTCGTGGGTAGTAATTAAGTATCGATTAATAATTCATGGCACACCGTCATAAATTTTATATGACGGCCCACTGCAGGACACCTTATTGGATAAAGAAAGAGACAAATTTGAAGTTACTCAATTATTAATAACAAAGATTTATCCTTCCTCGGAGACTGAGTGAGTGTGACGGGGAGTCTGAGGAAAACCAGAGGGAGAGGAGGCTGACGTGAGAACAGGTTCTCACATGTTGTCTTCCTCAGGATGTTTTCTAGGACAAGACCCAAGGGGCCAATTTCTAATACATCAAGGATCAGTGTGGCCCTGCAATGTGTGTAATCTTAATCTTATTTAGATCTCAAAAGTTTTAAGAACGACTTTATGGTCCTGTGTCGCCCAGTGTGTGAAATACGTTGTGTACATAAGTTGGCCCTCGGGGGCCCATCAATAGACAATAGTTATGCTATCACAGCATTGTATGGTGCTTTCAATGTAAAACGTGTTGAACGAAGCACTGGATCATGTGCTATTTTGGTTGGTTCCTCTACACTAGATGATGATTGTCACCTTTGTCAAACTTATATGGATAATATATCAAATCAAATTCATCATCATAAATTGTGAATACGTGTGATTTATGTTGTAGCTTTCAGCTCAATTTACCTGCTGTCAAAATCCTCAAGAAGTGTTGGGTTAGGCTTAGAGTGTTGATTTATAGATCAAAGCACCTGCTTTTTCCCAGACATCTCTTAAAGCAACAGATGTCACACCATAGCTTTTGTGAAAAAAAAGGTAATTCACAGGTTAATGAAGTAGCGTTCTAATTATCACATTCTCTAACAGCTCATTACCTTAACTGGAATATCTTTGACGTTGATGCTCTTACAATAGGAACGTGCAGAGTGAATGTGAATCTCTTGTGTCATCCAACCGCCCATTATCTGACACTCGTATCCACAGTCTCGTTCTTTCAGTCACTCCACACAAAATGCATGACGATAGGCCAGAGTTAAAACGTAGTAAAACGAAACTGCTAAATCGAAAGACCCCAAGATACTTAAACTCCTCCACTTGGGGCATCAACTAAGTCCGAACGTGGATGGGGCAATCCCCAGTTTTCTGTCAGAAAACCATGGCCTCAGACTACGAGGTGGGGACTCTCATCCCGACCGCTTCACATTCAGCTGCAAACCGCCTCAGTGCATGCTGAAGGTCACGGTCTGAAAAATCCAACAGAACAGCATCATCTGCAGTGATGTCCCCCCGCTGCACGCTGAGATCTTGTCCATGAAAATCGCAAACAAAATCAGTGACTAGGGACAACCAGCCTCCCACTGAAAACGTGTTCGACTTCCTACCGAGAATACGGACACTGTATAATTATATAAGGACCGAACGGCTCCTAGCAACGGCCTCTTGCAGTATCCCCTACAAACTCAAGAGCCAGGCATTCGCAGTTCACCCACACTACATGTTTATATTTACCAGTCGTGTCCGGCAGACAGCTCTGCTCCTCTCTTCACCTGAGTGTACAAGACATACAGCCACGGATTTTATGATACAGCCACAAAGTCGATCATGGATTTTGATCCTACCGTGTCCTGGTACCAAATACACTATCCCCGAACACGGTTTTTGTTATGTTGTGTGTACTAGCACAGAAGTCAACAGCAAAGCACCACTTGGGTTTAGATCGGGCACCCCTCTGAGAATCACCACCTTATGTGGGTGGAGGGGTTTGTGTGTCTCTTCGACCCTGGGAGCTGTGTTGTTCTGAAATGGGTTTTCCTCATCACACACAATGTGTTTCAGGTCTTCACACCTAGTAAGTGATTGGGGCTTATGTTTTACGCCTTGCACAGATAAAGCCTATTGTCTCAGCGTGTGTGAGGTCTGATAAGCTTTACATGCTTGGCTGTCAGCGAACAGCTTTTTCTGATAACTAATCCAGATCTACCACAGCATAAGCTTTTAGCAGTGTCAACATGAACTTTCATTCTTTCATTTTATACTGACTGAAATGTGTCCAAACCAAACCTTGGCACCAAATATTTGGTCAGATTAGGAATCGTTTTACTTAATCTTTTGATTTAGTTCAGTTCAATCATAATTTGGCCAAGTTATTGTACAGCTGCTTGTCTTAAGATAACGTTTAACATTCAAGTAACTAATATTTTTATTGAAAGAAGAATGGGATTTTGTAGAGAAACTAAGTAGTAGTATTTGATTAGACATCAAAAGCTGTAACTTGTAGACGTCTGATACCTGTGGTGAGGGTTCGCAAGTAGACACTGCTTTATTTTAAGGGCTCACAAGCAAAACAGATTGGGAAACACTGTCTCATGTCACAGTAAACTGAATATCTTGGGGTTATGGGTGTTAAAGACATCAACTTGGGCTTCAGGAAATATTTTAAAGGATTTTTCACTATTTTCTTAAATTGTATTGACCAAATTAATTATTAGATTAGATTATTCTGATAATGATAATGAAAAATGATTGTAAGTTGCATCCCTTCCTGAGAATGTTTTGATAGACAACCAAAAAGCAGGTGTTAAACTGAAAAAAAAAAAAAAATCAAACAATAACTAGACGAGTCAACAAAGTGCAGGAATAGATGGCAAGTTTGACAAAGTGACCTCACATAGCAACAGGACACTGGATAATTCTCCTTCTTTTTTTTTTCTTGCAGTGATTGATGGCCCCACTCAGCTGATTGTGCGGGATGTGTCAGACACCGTAGCGTTTGTGGAGTGGACACCACCGAAAGCTAAGATTGATCAGATCGTGTTACGTTACGGCCTGGTGGGAGGAGAGGGTCCACGGACCACCTTCCGCCTCCAGCCCACTCTCAGCCAGTACTCCCTGCAGGTGAGCGGTGGGGGCTGTGTGCACTTCACCACGTTGTGTTGTCACAGATCTCATCATATAGACACATTCTGTGGACTCACCCGTCCTCACAACTTCAACCGTTTATCTTTGGGTTGAGAGTTGGCTTTAGGGTTATTACTTTGTACTCACAAGTATAATGTTTCTAATGTGTGTTTGCGCGTGTGTGTATAGTTGTCATGCTTGTTAAAATTATCTATTCGCAGAGTCTGCCTGCCGTCTGTGTCTGGAGATTAAACATAAAACAAATGAAAAAAAAGCCTCGCAAAGAGATTAAACGGACCATACTGTCCCCGTTTCTTTTCTTTTCTTTGTTTCACAGGTTCTGCGTCCTGGCTCGCGTTACGAGGTGTCTGTGAGCGGAGTGAGGAAAGGAAATGAGAGCGGCTCTATTTCCACTGAATTTACTACCGGTAAAGTCTGACAGCAAGCAGATGTGGTGATAGTGGGGTGTGTGGTCCTGTGCCTGCCTCTGAGGCTAGCAAAGTTGATGACATATGGCCTAATGTAAAACATACTGTTTATCTATATTGGATATGGTGGTGAACATCTGTGCTAGATAATTATTGGTCTAGTGCGTACTTTGTGTAGAAGAAAAAACATTATTTGTGGAAACATTATCCTGATTTGTTTTGAGTGCAAACAACAAATGAACTTCATCAAAATGACTTTTTTTTTCTTTTATTTAGCTACATCTAAAGTATAATGTATTCATCTGATGTCAGAATATCTAATTCAAGGTTATTCAAATAAAGTGAAATCTGCATAGAATTGCTAACGAGATTTAAATGATGCCAATTAAACATGGGTAATAACTGATATCATCATAATACAGATCAACTGTGGTGAAGTCAACAGTTGGACAGTATCTGTGTCTCGTGATGTGTAAAGCGCTGATGTTTGCGTGTTCACATTCCCTGAGAATTGGTCTCAGTGTCCCCAACATTGTCAGCTTTATCGTTCTTCTCAGAGATCGATGCCCCCAAGAACCTGCGGCTCGTGTCCAAGACCTCCACCACCCTGGAGCTAGAATGGGACAACAGTGAGGCCGAGGTAAGTAGACATGGACCGCATTCCACTTGCAGTTCATTTTCATGATTTGTTTTTCAGCCAATTTCAGTGATTAACAGGTGATTTAAACGTTTGTTGTGTCTGTTTTTTGGATTTGTCGCTGCCTGTATTCTGATCGGTCTTGATCTGGTAAAAACGATAGGAAGTTATGAGTAATATGAAGCTATCAGTGGTGTAACATAGTTCAGTACATTTACTTAACGTAAAGTTTTGTGCTACTTGTACTTTGTTTCAAATTTATAGTATTGTATACTTCTACACCACTAACACACTAAAGAGAATCAAAACTAGCTAAAAATGTATCATTAATAATAATAATATTATATTTATTGGATTATATAGATAAAATACTCTGGAAGTGCTCAAAATAAGTACTTTTGATTCTTTAAGTACAGTTTGCTGAACCTATTTCTGTACTTTTACTTACATATTTTTATTGCAGGACTTTCTTGTAATGGAGCACAATAATATCAATACAGCATGTACTTTCACTTAAGTAAAGATTCTGAATACTTCTCCCACCACTGGAAGCTATTCATTCTAAACCTAAATATATATAATGTCCTCTAAAATCATAAAAATAAAAATCTATTTTTGTCTCTGTCTTTTATCTTTTATATATTTGTTTATTTTTTAAATAATTCTAGTGGACTAACCTTAAATGCTATAGCTTCTACAGGATGTCAGCACAAGTTGAGTTGTCCCCTGTGTCACTAAATAAATGTTAATTATGTACTTTTTGTGAAAACAACAACTAATTTGTCCTTATTCCCTTGACCTTATCCCTCCTCCCTTGACTCTTCCTGCATACTTACTCTGAAGCCAGTTTTTATTCCTCCCCATTTTCCCCCAATCTGTCTTGTTGTATTGAGCACTTAATCATCACAAACAGGTTGTCTGCATTTTATAAGCTTGGTAAATGCCAATACCGAGAATGTAGTGAATACATTTACTGGGGTCAAGTGGTCATTGAATGCTTTACTCTGAATGAAAATGTAGTAAATCATGCTGATTCACTTAGTCGTCACGATGGTATTTCCAGGGCTCCCGAGCTACTCGTGTTGGGCGATATGTTAAAATGTTCCTACAGGCCACCGTCAGCCCAACAGCCACAACCATCTTGGTTAAGTCTTTCCACTCTTCCAAGAATCGCCAACTCTGGTTTCGTAGTAATAAACCTCTAATTCAGAGAGTTAGGTGTGAAAATATGCTGGCTCCACGCGCTGTCTCTCTCTTTCCCTGCTGTGCAGCGGCTCCCTCGTTCTTCAGAGGCAGACAATTAAATTAGCAAAATGAAATGACAAAGATCGGCCAAAAAAATCAACCGGCAATGTTCTCAGCCAATCACTGATACATGTATGATCCAAGCGGCCGACCCTACTAACTACACAACCTACTAACTACACAACCTACTAACTACACAACCAGACTTAAGAAGCTAATCTGTCTTGTTGCCTGTTAGGGTTAGTAAAGTATTCATCGTCATGAATCTGAGTTGACAGAGAGATAAATATCATGCTGTGCTAATGCAAAATAAACTTTTTTTTTTTTTTCTGTTTAAAGCTGCTTTGGCTGCTTGTGATAGCCTTGTATTCCCTTCATTTTGTAAAAAAATAAAATAAAATACAAATGTTTCCTTCAGTTTGGTGTTGTTAATGTTTAAATATATATGTTTAAATGTAGGCGGAGGGCTACCAGGTGGTGTACAGCACTTTAGCAGGAGACCAGTATGATAAAGTCATTGTTCCACGCAATAAGGGAGCCACGACTAAAACCTCCCTCACAGGTAAGTGAAGAGCAGTGTTGTTTTTCTATCATTTATTCATTCATTTGTTGTGTGGTCAATTTCTATTGAATTATTTATCAACATCTGTCGGGGTCTTTTGCTCAGTGTGAAGTTTTTTTTTCCTCAGGCCTTCAGTATTATTGCAGCGCATCTAATGTATACTGAAGAAGCGGGGAAGTGCCTGTGTGTTTTACATGGCGGTATTATCTCCAGAGCTAACATTTGGCTGACAGGGCTACTGATTGTATCTGTAGAAATGCTTGTTGTCCTGCGGGCGTATTGAAAGGCTGTCAGAAAGGAAGGGTCAGCTGGGATGTTTTTTTCTGAAAGGCCACAGAGCTGGAAAGGGCACGGCCTGTATAAGAATAGAAGCGAAAGGTCCTTGTGTTATTCTGTTGGGCCATTGCAATCGATGCAGCCTCCACCCTCATTCCTTCTCTGTCACTCTCATTTTCTCTCTACTAATAATCTCTGTCACTCTCTTGCTCATTTCCATACCTCATTATCGTATTTCTGGAGCTTAAGAACCTCACTGTGGACGAACTGAATTGATTTGAAACTGATCAATTATGCCGTTGGCAAAAAAAAAAAAAAAAAAAAAAGTGGATACTTTCAGAAATCATACTGATGTACATGTAAATTTGCAGAGACCTCATCACCGATGTAGAGCTAATTGGGCTGTAATGAAAAACTCCATCTAATTGACATGCACTCTGCTTGAGAAGGAGAGTGTGATACAAGTCTGTGTAATGTTTCTTTCTGCTGTATTGTGTGTTAAATTAGTAACCGGTTCCCTCTCTGTCTTTGTGCCTCAGACCTGCTGCCAGGCACAGAGTACGGCATTGGCATTTCTGCCATGAAAGGTAGCAACCAGAGTACCCCAGCAACAATGAATGCCAGGACGGGTGAGTGAATTATATACTCCACAGATGCATGTAAGACACGTTAAAGGACTACTTCACCATTTGTATATTAATTACTCACCGTGTGTTACCTTGAATTCTTGACGAAAACATCCTTTTTCTTGCACAGTGAACTGAGAATCCGGAAGCGGAGAAAAGTCTTGATGAACTGAAGCAAATGGAAAATAGCAAAAATATCTTAAAACGTCCGGTTTAGTGTCGCACAACTCATGCAGTAAAAACATGTTGAAAAATGCATGTGTTTAGAAAGCGGTGAGCATGTGAGTGGATGAATGAGAATTGGATTATGCTGCACGAGTTGTGTGAGAGTTTGTAAACGGATATTTACAAACTCTCTGTTATTGTTGTTATTAAACCTCCACTTCCTTCAATTCACCAAGGATTTACTCCGTTTTCGGATTCTCCGTTCACAGTGGAGGCATCGAGAAAAACAACGTTTTCTTCAACAATTCGAGGTAACACAGCAGCGTTTTAGACGTATCGGCTTTACAGTGAGCTGGTTGGCCTGGTTTTGTTGTTATACATGTAATTCTCAGTTTGTGCTTTGGGTCAGTGCTCATGTTCCAACTATTAAAAGCCATTTTAGTGAAAATAAGCAAGTCAGATTTTGTCTTGTTGTATTTTAGGGAGATGTTTTATATTACCAGCTGGGTCCAAAGTTCCCATTACAGCATTTTAAAGCTGTAGTAATGCATACCATTGATTGCTAATGGCCCTCTCTACCTCAGTTCTTGATCGGCTATTTGAATATTTATTGTGTTTTGAAGTGTTTTGGCGGAAATACAAAAAAGACCCCATTTAACCTTCTGTTAAAATGTTAGTGCACAGAGGTGATTCGCTAATCTTTCCCATCATGCTGAATGTCAAGCACATCTTCCTTCCAGTTGCAATCATTTTAATGGCTGAAGGTATTTTGCACTTTGCAAAATTATGCCTCAATTTCCGAACAAGCACTTTCTATCCCACTATTCTGTGCACTCTCTTTGAACTTTGAAAATGCACTACAGCTGTCACATCTTTCTCAAATAGTTAAAAAAAAATAATATGACAACAACTCCTGTCTGCCCGTCACACAGCAGTGCTCATGTTATTATACGTGAATGTTGCTGAAAGCTAAAAGCATAATTTCCATTAACAGGGGCTTTAGTTCAAGTGCATTCTGTCTTATTTCCCCCAAAAAATCTATTTGACAAGAAGCTCCAAAAACATTGAGGGTTGCGGTTGAGGATTAAAGGAGAATTAAACATTGATGATCCATCGGGCAAGTCGGGTCATTGCTGCAGGAAAGAAAAGGACTAACATAAGAACAAAACTAATACAAAAAGATTAAATACAGAATGAGGGATCACTATGTTAACACAGAGAAGGAAGCTACATTTTAATCAGTAACGGCCCTGCTTTTCATGTCCGTGCTGCACCAAGAGCATATAGTTGATGAGACTTTAGAAGTGCATAAAATGTTGCATAATTTTGGGGATCTCTGAAATTTTAACTAAATAAAAGGTTTTGATCAACTCAATTAATGTAGGACAATTGAAGGTTGTGACACGGAACAACTGAATTTCTTCTTCTTTTTTTTTTTTTTTTGAGTGTTTGTAGTCGAGGGGAAGCCAGCAGCGCTTAGACACACAGAAGGTTTGTCTGTAGCAGAAGAGGGGACAACAACAAGAAAGTGTCTTTGAAAAATCTGGTTCATCAGCCTTTCTTGCCTATCTCTTTTCTAGGTCAGCTAAGCGTTACATACTTTTTTTTGGAATATTTAATCCCTTTTTCTCTTTTTTTTTTATGTGCTGAATACAACACAATGCAAAACAAGAGGATGGGACAATATAGCAATAAACAGAAAACAACATCAGATTATAACTTTTGTAGTCAACAGAGGATTTGCGTAATAACTACATCAAGCTTTGTGCACTTCCTGCGGTGATAACTTTTTGAGGTAGCCCAACCAAAGGGAGGGCAAAATCAATTTAAAAAGTAAGTAATACATAAATAAGGGTATACTTTGAATTGCAAAAAAAATTAATTAAGAAAATCAGCTGTTCTCCAAATGTCTGGCATTTTGACTCGGGTGTTTTATTTTCAATTTGAACATGTGCACGTAAAGAAACTTAGATGTGAAATTACCTTATTAAGGTCAATGTACCATGTAGTGTCTACATTTTACTCAGTCATATGACATTTGTCATGGATGAGTAGGGGTCCCTGAAATGTCATATAATATCCTAAATTATCACCATTTTATCATATTTTAGCTGTAAACATTTACGAGGCCATGTGCTTCACTGACATCTTGTTTCCTCTGTGTCAGGTCTGGATGTGCCTATAGATCTAACTGTGACGGCTTCTACAGACAACACCATCACTCTGGTGTGGGGCGTGGTCCAGGGCCCCATCGACCATTACAAGGTCACCTACACATCCTCCTCCGGCGTCACTACTGAGGTAAAGAATAGGACAGATGGACATTGAATGGATAATAGATACAACATAGCACATGTAGTTCGCCAGAATACTGAACACAGATGCGACAATAATCATCCAAGGACCCACATGGCAATGACCTTTTATTAAGTGTCTAGACATATCCCAATGAATTTATGCTTAACTGTGTCTTCCTTTCCTAGCTGACAGTACCTAAATATGTAACCACCACCACTCTGATCGACCTTGAGCCTGGGACTGAGTACACCATCACTGTGGCAGCAAGACGAGGAAGGCAGCAGAGCACTGCAGCCACCATTGATGCCTTCACAGGTAGAGCGAATAGTCGAGTTTTATATACTCAAGCAGTATTGTCTCCATTGCAGGGAATTAAAAAAAAAAAGCACCAGCCGCCTCCATATATTATAATAAGAATATACATATTTTTTTTAAAGCAATTGTTGAATAAAAGAGTCAGGAATTATTCTAGTTTCATGATATATTCCATATTTCTACTGCGTGCTACCAGTGACTCAGAGTTTACAATTCTAAAGCGTTTTCCACAGAATGCAGAAGTGGCAGACAAAAAACATTTTAAGCGAGGCCAGTGGAAATGTTAAGTGACCTGCCACGGTGGCAGGTGGGGAAGACCTGCTCGCTTGTCTTTGCTCCAGTTGGATAGAAACTTTCGTAGAGTGTCATGGTTGCAGTCAGTTCCGCTCAATTATCAGGCAGAGCTAAGAGAAATCCACTCCAGTGATCAGCCTATTACCGCACAAAGCTAGAGAAGAGTCTTAACAATAGTGGTGCGTAATGAAGTTGAACAGTGAATATAATGAACCAAATTGTGGCAGCAGGTAAGGTGAGTCGCGCTAAAAGAAAATGGAGGGACCTTATAATACTTTGAAGAAGCAATTAGCGTAAGTAAATTATTCACGTCAGATAATGAGCTTGTTACAAATGTTCCCTAATTGCGCCTCTGTTTTGCGTCCGAATACATTTACGTGTGATACTCTTAGTTTTGCTGTCACGCTTATTACTGTCGGCTCGCGGCGCTCCTCCTCTTTCTCAGCTCGGCATTTCCTGTTTCTCTTAGAATTTCTACTACAGCAAAGTTCTCTTTTCTTCCACACTCGCATGTATCTGTCCAACTATGTGTGGGATTGCGTGTCAATCTACGCACCCTGTCGGTCCGTTGTTATTGTTACAGGAAGCTTGGTGTGATTTTCAGTTTCTCAAAAGGATGGCGTCTCATTGATGGGCATGCGCTTACCTGCCATCATCCTGAGGTCATTCTTTTCTTCACCTCTCATCATCATCATCATCATCATCATCTCTTCGCTTCTTCACTCTGACCTTCGTGGCAGTTGTCACCATCACAACCGTCATCGTCATCGTCGCATTCATCATCTTTTGTTATCTGTGGCATTTTTAAGTAGCAGCGCTCGAACCATCTGGAGAGGAGAAATGAGAGAATCTTAAGATGGCAGATGAAGGGAATCAGAGGAAAAGTAATTAATTACCTGTCAGCTACTCCTCCACTGCTCACTTGGCCATATTGACAGCATCTGTTCACCGCTCAGGTGCACTCGCCATAAGGGGAAAAAATCTGGTAAAAGTTGGATCTTGAACTGTGATCAAAAATATATCCCAGACTGCATTTGGAGCATTATCTGTCCTTCGGTTTGTCACTGAATATGGACTCTACCACTTCCTGTAAGTAGTTAACTGCAAAGTGATCGCCGTGGCCGGAGGCTTTAGGTTTTCTCGGTGTCTGTCGGTCCGTACGATTGTCGTGAACCCGATATCTATGCCTGGAGGGAATTTCCTCGATTTGGCACAAACTTCCACTTGGACTTAACGTTAAAATCGTTAGAATTTGTTGGTTCAAGGTCACTGTGACCACACGTTTGTCTCGTGAAAGCGATATCTCTGGAACGCCTGGAGGGAAGTTCATTACTTCTGGCGCAAGCCTCCTTATCTGTAGAAGTTCATTAACATCATCATCCTTGCTGCGTCTGTATCTGTGCTATGAAATTCAAAAATATTAAAACCTACAGAAGTTGACTCGCCACGTTTTCAGCACGACTACATTGCTTCCATGCGGTCGTTGTCGCTTCATTTCACTGGCTTTTTAACCATCACTAACTCCACGAAAGACTTGTCCGTGCCATCTTGATCAACGGCATCTTCATCATAACCACCGCCAGCATGACACTTCTTCTTCTGCAATGTTTAATCCATGATTAAAGTAAAGTAAAACCACTATTGGTGCTATAGAGCCATGTTTGGATGAGTGTGTCTTTCTGTTATTTGTGTCACGTCTTCTACTGCCATCCACACGAGGACACACATGCACACCACCACTATTGGGTTTTACGAGACACAAATTCCTGCTGACTGCACGGGGCAGTAATGCGTGTCGACGGTCGGTGAAGGAAATGCGCCATAAAAGGCAGACATTCATCAACAGAAAGAGGAGAAGAACACGAAGGCAGACAAGTGTAAACAACACCGGCTTAGAATAATGATTGATTGCAAAGTAAAGTCATCTGGATATATCAGAAAAGAGAAGTCAATGATACTGCATCTTCCCTGCTATTTGTACGTCCACACATGGCTAATTCAATTCAAATCGTCTTGCATTTGCTGCTGTGTCAGCTGCTACACTGCTTCGTATTTATTACGTCATCTCCTGTCCAGGTCATACATTTTGACAACAGCATCTGCCATCCTCATCATCATTTCTCCATTTTCTTATTGTGAACAGTCCCATCACAGCTTCATCTTTACAGCGGATAATCTCATTCGGCTCTCTTTTTTTTTTTTTTTTTTATGGCCAATTAACTCATCACTTCCACATGATTGTGGTCTCCTCTGACTCTCACCTGCCCCATCAACATTGCACCCAAGGGGTAATTTTCTCAACTTTATTATAAACGATCGATTAAACCATCCAGGACTGCTTCCATCCATCACTGAATTCCTTGTCTGTCAACTCCATAATGGTGGCAGCTGTTTTTCTTTTTCTTTTTTTGTTCATTGCTGTTTCCTGCTTGTGGCCGGCTTCTTACCTGTCCTTGAAAACCTTCCGGTGACCTTTCAACCCTCCCCCCCTCACCCCCCCGTTCCTCCAGGAATCAGGCCAGTAACCCACCTCTACTTGTCAGAGGTGACTTCCGACTCAGTGTCGGTGGCGTGGAGCGCCCCAGCACCGCCTGCTGACCTCTTCATCCTGAGCTACAGCTCTGCAGATGGGACCGACACCTCTAAGGTGACGCTGGACGGCTCCAAGACGAGGTCACTGGTCCAGGGGCTGCTGCCGTCCACTCAGTACACCGTCAGTCTAATCACGATACAGGGGGATGTTACCTCTGAGCCCATTACCGCATCACTCACTACAGGTGAGCTGCTTATTTCACGGATAAGTGGTATGAAAGGTAACTGAGGGATGACACACAACGATAGATAAACATGAGCAGTATAGTAAAGGTTTCTGGGTTTGTTTTGAGGTCTGTTTTGGCAATTATGCATCTTTGCCTCACACTACTGTTAGTCTATTACACACGTGGATTTTTACATCTAAACTTGACATGAGATCACGTTTAAGGCTGCAACTAACGATTATTTACATTATTGATTAATCTGCAAATTGAGCAATCGTTTGGCTATAGAAGATATTCAATTTACTATCACATAAGACAAAAAAAAGCATCAAACCCTCACAAGTGAGAAGCTGTAACTACATAATGTTTGTTTTTCTTCTAAAGACAAAATTCAATAATTAATCAATCATCAATATATTTGCCAACTATTTTTCAAAAACCAGTTGATGGACTGATTTTTGAGGTGTCGTCACGATAATCCCATTTATGAATCTGTTGCACTGTTCTTTTAGGAGTTTGTTGAGGCAGGAGGAACTGGATGCCCCTGAATCACATTACAGTTGAGGAGAGAAACAGAGGCTGGGAACAGGGAAGAAAGTGAGGGAAACACTGTAGCAAGTGTGAGGTAAAGTGAGAAAAATCGGTGTAAGAAATGGAAATACAAAGTGATACTTAAATTAAATATGTATTTCCAAAAATGCTGTTTTAGCATTTAATTTGCACATAACCAGAGCAGAATGAGTTTTGTAAGTAGAGATTCTGCCTTGGAGGTTTTTTCTTTCTATTTCTTTGCAGGACTTAGCACCAAAAAATACAAGCTTGTTTTACTCCCCTGTGGTATCGTGTAGCCAAGGTTAGCCACATAGATGAAATTTGAGTCAATAGCCAGTGTGCATAATGATCCAGTGCTATTTTATGTTTATTCTAAACTAATAACTTTAGTTACATTGGGGGATATTTGAGAGACTGCTGACGAACGTTGCTCTAATACAGACAAGGATGGAGAGAAGAAGAATGATAGAGGGGGAAGACAGCTGCATTGATACTGTAAAATATAGTGTAAGAGAAGAAGTCTGCTCATGCTTTGTACTTTTCTGTCTCTCCATTTGAATTGAATATTTTTACTTTTAGTCTTCCCTTTATTTTACCTCCTCTGGTTTATTCACAGTTTATCATTTTTTTTTTTTTTTTTACAGTTTTTTGTCTTTTGAGTAAAATGTTTCCCCTTCAACTGCGCCGCAAAGATCCTTCACACCTTTCTCTGTCTTTGTTAGTACATAATACAGTATTACCGTGTCATTTCTTGCTAATTGGCTTTTTGTTAGAAGGAGCTCTCAGAGACATTTCTTTTGATTATGCGTGCGCTATTCACATCTGGCAAGAGAATGAATGAGAAGAGGGTCACTGGAATAACCTGCCTGAGAAAAGAGACCATGGGCAAAACAGAAAAGAAAATTAGAATGAAAAGAAAATCATCGAAAGAGAGAATTAGAGGAAAGACGAAGAGTCGGCGTTAAACAATAGAGATATTAACTTTGCATCAGTGCCAGAGACACCTGCATGCTGTCATCTGATCACTGTGCCAGTTTAACATAATACCTTGGCAGTTGCAAGCACTCTCTCTCTACATTCACCCACACATGATGATAAGCAGAGTCTGAGGGTGGAATTGGACGGGGGTTTTAAGACTGATGTACAGTATGTCTTGCACCTGTCTTTATACTCTGGCAGTGCTTTGATCTCGCACATTTGAATGTGAGCCCTGATGAGAGACTGCACTCTGGCTTTCCTTGTATAATTAGGTGTGCTTTTAGCGTTACATTTTCTGCATTTGAAATGTTCTGCGGCCCTATGTTTTTTTTAACCAGTTACAGGAGGTGGTTTGTTATTTACCCGACTTTGATAGTCACTCTGCCGCTGTGGTCAGTGGAAAGGGTGCTTTAATGTTGCTCTGCCTGAGGGCCACATTCATGTATTAGCTTACGCAGTGCAAATTGAATTGTGATCTTGCAGGAGGATCAGGTCAATAGCAGTAGATTTCTCTGACAGACCTATTGTGTAACTGTTTCCATTCAGACCCTCAGGAAGCTTTGAGAAAATACATATTTCCAGCCGCTATTTTTGCCAAAGCAACCATAATTAGTAAGAGATGCAGCCAGGAATAATATGTAAAACATGTAAATGTTACTACTGCATGTCATACAAGTTGAATTTAATTGAATTCAAAGCCAGGAGTTCTAAATTGCCTCCTCTGCTTGTGAATAATAGTCATTATTCTTTACAAAGAGGGAGAGGAGCTGTTGGTTTACATGCGCTGCCTGCTTCGCCTTTTGTCCACACCAAGAGATGGAAGTTATCTCTTAATCTCCTCTTCTTTTTTTGTCTTTTTCTTTCCCCTTTTCTAACTTTCTTTATCCCTCTATTTCTTTCTCTAGCAGCTACTGACCTGTCGTCAGTTTAATTGTTTGCTCACATTGTTTTCGCCATAACCTTTTCCATGGCAGCTCGATAGTCTCAGGAGACGCATAAAACAAATTGTCAGCAGGAGGGTAAATCTCCTCCGAGCAAGCCCTGCTCAGTTTCAATGCTCATGCCGCCCATTGTGTTCTTTACAAGCTAGATTTCTCCTTGAATATCTTTTAAAGTTGTTTATTAATTAATTTTTTACAAATGCTTGTGCTTCTACAGACCAAGGGCAGGTCCTGTTTATGTGAATGTAATGAAGAGGAGATTAAAAGTGGACAAAGCAGGGATTACTAAAATACTTGGGGTTTCAAGGGCACTGAATCTTTTTAGATTTTTATGTAAATTCCTCTATTTGCTCAGTATACCACATAATGCGCTCCTCTGGGATCAGAATAAATTCTCCCATGTTATCCATTGTGGACCCTTGCGATCCTATGCTAACACGCACATCATCTCCCTTCTAGGCATGGACCCACCAAAAGAGATGACGGTGTCAGATGTGACCGAAGACGCAGTGACGATCTCTTGGATCAAACCACTGGCTCCGTTTGAATACTATAAGCTGTCCTACCAGTCCGCCAGAGGTAGCATAGTCCTCACAGTCGCTATTCATTGCCTTATAATAACTTGGTATTTAGTATATCAGCATCAATGCCGGCACACTGTGTTTTCATGTTACAGTCAAATGAACATGGCATTTGTCGTAGCAGGTCTCTCTGATGTAAGATATTTCGTAAAAGGCAACACTGTTACACACACTGTTGTACCCAATTAATTGATAACATTTTATCAGTGGAATTACATTTTTGATTAAAATTCTGTATTGATTAAATATTTACTCAAGTGATGCGAAACACACAGCAGTTGGCTAAAGCAACGTACACTTTACCTGAAGAAATGCAAGATCGGAGTGGCGGCAAAAGTTCTGATGTCTCCTGCAGGTCGAGTGGACAGCGTGGTGATTGACAGCGATGTGACCAACTACACTTTGTCCAGCCTGTTCCCTGCAACAGAATACGAGATCAGCATCAACGCTGTCAGAGGGAGTCAGGAGAGCAAAGTAGTCAGCACCTCCGTCTTCACAGGTAGGAGTTGATAAGCAAACGTTATTAGCACCATATAGGACAGAAGAGAGTGAAACATTATTAGCACC
>CALSCE010009779.1:6990217-7033665 GCA_943593645.1 Bovichtus variegatus | reverse complement strand
GAGAGTGAAACATTATTAGCACCATATAGGACAGAAGAGAGTGAAACGGCATTTCAACAAAACGAACTACAGCTGCATTAGCCAATCATACTGAAGTGTTTCACTCCATTCATTCAGCCTGACATTGTTCACGTCAGCTGATTTCTTGATTTGAAAGTCGAGGCGGTTATTTCCCTAACCCAGGGGTCAGCAACCTTTACTATCAAAAGAGCCATTTTGGTCCCTCTCCCACAAAATAAAATTCATCTGGAGCCACAAAACCCATTTTACCCTTAAAATGAAGATAACACAGTGTATAAAGGTTTATATATAGGTATACTATATATACAGAGGGATTGGAATTTATTCAAAAGCTTATTTCTAGCATGTATCTATTGTTATTTTTCGTTTTTATTTTTTTTTTATAATATTTTAATTTCCTTTTTTTTTGTCACCCACTGTAAAAGAACTATAGTTTGTTGCATTTATGACATTATAAAGCAACAATAATTTCTCGCCACATATCAAGCATACAGGTAAGCCCGCATCGTTAGTCGTGAAAGCAAATAAATGTGTCCACGCTGAATTAAACTCTCTATTTTCCTCCGAGACTTTTCTTTTTTTTGGATGTATCCATGGTTAGTTTACCGGGGGTCGGAAACTGAAGATTAGCCACCTGCAGACGGCAGGGAGAGGCTTTAAACACTTTTTTTATTTCAGTGTCACAGAATCACCTTGATCTCCAAAATAAGAAGTGTTCCCTGTGAAAGAAAAAATAAATAAAAAATAGCCGTTATTTATTTTCATTTTATTCTTTTTTTCAAAGCTACAGGGAGCCACTGCAGAGGGGCCGAAGAGCCGACCCCTGCCCTAACCAATGAGTAGCGAGTGACCGTTCAGCTTACGGCATTAACAGTTAACACGAAAGCTTCAGTCGGAGTTAACTTGACAATCTTTGTTTTTTGTGAATTTAAAAGATTTAAAAATATTTCTGTAAGTCGATTTACAGCAACCCCTGCAGCGGTGTCCATGTTGCTTCTGGTCATGAATGAATTTCTCAACCATTCAGAGATTTGGTTGAAAATTTCAGGAGGTCAGGAAACCTGCTACCTCTGCACAGTGCATGGACAGAAAAAAAATATCTGGTCTCAATTCTTTCCTTGAAATCTTTGTCAGCCACACAGCGATGGACTGAAGCAGGTCAGAGGAGAATTAGATGAATCGCTTTGATCTGAAATGTTGTATTGCAGTAAGTTGGTTGGGGAAACTGCCTGCTTCTAGGGTCTCTTGGTTTATAACCATGTCCGCTGCTGACAGAGAGGTTGATATAAATGGCGTGTACAAAATAATAGAAACATCTGTCAGTAGAACGCAATACAACAGCGTCACAAACTACAGCCTCGGAAATGACGTGAAGTTGAATCAACACCTCTCTAAAACATGAACATTAGAACTAAGAAGGTCCAGTTTATTTAAGGAATTGCTTTAGCTTTAGCTAAGTGTACCTGATAAACTGGTAACTGAGTGTACATAGCTAAACGCCGTGATCTACTCTCGACGTGCATTTTTGATGTACTCTTGTACTCTTCTCCTCACTCCTCCGAATACAACTCTTTGATAAATGTCCCGCTGTGAGAGGGGGCGGCACAGGAACAAAATGTTTGCCATGTAATCAGAATGAAGAATTTCCTCTTTCCTCTGCTAGACTCTCGGACCAATTGTTCTTCCCTCAACAAAAGCAGCTGCGCATTGGGAGTTATGTGCTAAAAAGAGCAACACACACAAATACAGACGTCAGACAAAATCTAAGGGTACAGCTGACATTGCAGGAGGTGCAATCGTTGCTGCTGCAATAGATGAAACTGTCCACTTCGTGACCCAGTAATTGGTAACCTACTCCCGACTCCAACTCCCACTCCTCTATCTCTCTGCCTCCCTCCCTTTTTTTCATCCCTTTATACTTTTGCCTCACCTCTATCCTTCTGCATTGTTAGGCCTCTCTCCATCTTTCTGTCCTCTTTCCATTACCTCTCTGCTTCATTCCTTCCCTTCTTTAATCTTTTCTCTCAGTGTCTCTCTCCCCCTATTTCTTCCCAATTTGTCATTATAGGTGAGAACTCTCAAGCTCTCTTGCTTTCAGACTCTTAGCTTAGCTCTAAATCACAAGGTGGGAAAAACACAAACACTCACTTGCACGCACACATGCATGTAAATATGGGACACCGTTCATCCGCTAACCTAATATTAACACACGCTCCCATTGGTGTATGCATAATCTTCAGTGTGTGTGTGTGTGTGTATGAGAGAGGAGAAAGCAAGAGAGCTGAAGAGAGCCCAGGATAGGAGCGAGAAGGAGAGCAGGAGCTGAGTTTGAATGCCAATGAGACCTGATTAACCAGGAACCGCCAGGTTCAAGAATCCAGTGAGGGGAAAAAAGAATCAAAATAGTCTCTTTCTCTCTCTCACTTTCTCTCGCATGTCTTGTTCTCCCCCTCCAATTCTTTATCATCAGCTTCCTTTTTAAAAATCCCAGTGTACCTACAATGAGCAGAGCCGTTGGGGCTGTAATAGCCTGAAAATAACATAACTCCAAAGTCAAGCTTGTTAGAAATGGTAAATAACATTTTCCTCAAATCGCACAATGCCCAGCCAGGGAATTTTTGATGCCGCTTTCAACAACAATACAGAAACAGGGGATTTGGAAGAGTAATCCAGCATTGCCCGGCCAAGTATTTAATGACTTGAATAACGCTGCAATTGCTACTTACTTCACTTCCGTAATCAATTATTGTCAGAGGGGATAAAAAAGCAGGGAGCAATATTTAATGTAGCTAACACAGGAGGTTCTGCTAATCTAAGATGAATTTGGGAAGGTTTACACTAAATAGACTATGTTAAGGTCCGTTTAATGGAGGACTAATAACGGTGCTCATTAGCAAAGTGTCACTTGTCCCAAAAACTTGCGTTCGGAAACAGGCCATTCGAGTCCTTCCTGCTTTACTTATTTATACCAGCTATTTCAAGAAAGATGAGGGATAGTGCACTTCTATTTTAATTGGATGCTTTGTTAAGATATCCCACAAAATCACAATTAACATCGAATTTGAAAAATATATGTATGGGTGCATGGTTTTCATCTTTGAAAACCTTTTTCTTCTTCTCAGACAAACAGCACGTTTTTTTTTTTAGGTTAGCACTCTTTTGGGGCTGCTACACATGTCACAGTCTCAGCCTGACACGTCTACTTACAGTAAGTGCTGCAAGACAGTTAAGCCAAGAGGTCTATTATTTTGCAGTGACACTGGACAACAAGGCACAGAAAATAGCAGGTGAGGAGCAAATCTGCAAGAGAAAACTACAGGTTATTTATTAGCTAACGAATAATTCCTAAATAACTTTGAATAAATGATGATGATAATGCAAAGTTCTTGTACCTCCAAATTACACCCTCAGGGAAACTAAGTTTACTTAAGATTTAGACAGCTATGTTAACTTTAACACTAATGACTACTTCCTGTGAGTCTACATAACCATTTCCTTAATAATTCTTTCAGGTTCAGTTGTTAAACGAGACAACGCCAACAACTAATCTTTACCTACTGATTGGGTGTAATGATTGGTAAAGATGTCTCATTTTTCAAATAAATGTGTTATTACCTGCACATACAGTACTGTACATTCACAATTTAAACCTCAGCATTGAAAAGTTTCCCTGTAGCTTTATGGCCGTACAACTCCCATGCAGCGTAAAATCAGAAGGTACAATGGTTGCGTAACTGCGGCTGCCCTGCTTGAGTATTAGTATTGTGCCACAGAAACATCCACTGTAGCTACGAGGCCAAATGTGGAGAACACACTCACACTGATAACCGGCTTCTTTCGTACAGTGGGGCAGCGCGGCTTCCACAGTAATGAGAGGCGATGCAGAGATAGACTGGGGAGTAAAATGGCCCGATGTGTCTCACTAACTGTACTGTCTGCAGCAGTCTGGTCTGCATAGTGTCCACAGTCACAGCACACAGCAGACTGACCTCCTAGTCAACCGTCACAGCTGAGGCGTTTCTAAAAATACCATATTTAGCAAAGCACAAATGCTCGGTTTGAAAAAAAAAAAAGATTTTCTAAGATTTGATTTCCGACATAATGACAAACAAACAAACTAAGTTTACCAGAAGAAAACTTGACTGTTATTTTAGCCCTCCTTAAAACATGAAACACAGGGGTGGACTTCACTCTATTTTTGATCCATGTGATTTAATGATTACCCAAAAGTGTCTTTGATTTAGAGCAATCAAACTCGTTATATTTCTAAAGTATTATGTTTGATATCAGTTCTCATATTGACTTTAATATTAATCATAGCATTCACCAGGTGTACAGTTTTTACAGTATTGTTTATTGTCTCCCCTGGGAAGTGACCACATAGAAAATTCCTTCTTGGGCCATTTGACCCCCAAAGACTGCAATTCGCTTTAGAAGCTTAACAGATCAATGAATTCACATAACTTTTATAACAATGTGGAAGGGTCATACCAATTTGTATGTGTGTTATTGACATTTGGATTTTCTCCATAGTCAGTGGCGTAGTGTGTTACTGGAGACTGCAGGTTCACGTGATCATTGTGTCGATATCCTGTATTCTGGGATAGATTTGGTCAATATAGCATGTATATGGCAGCTGACACTCATGGTTTATTTGTGCGGAGCTTCCCCTTTAGCATGTGACTGCACCACAGCCTCCTACTATAGTCTCAGAGCAGCCTTTTGTTCCTTTCCCAAAGCTTTTCTCATGTCCTGAATCTTAAGCACCTCAAGTGCGAGCGTGATGTAGTTGGCTCCATCTGTGATTCACCGGTGCAATCACGAGATGGAGAGTGATGATTGGATTATCACAGGGACTGTTGAAGGTGGATGACCTGTTTATTTTTTTTTTATTGGCCATCTCTACTCCATCTCCATTGCCAATCTAATTGACTTGGCAAGTCTCCATTAAATTCACTTAAACCTTTTTGCAATTAAAGTAATGATTTTAATCAGGTTTGTTCATCTATCGCAGAGATAAGAAAGACTCTAAGTCACTTCATTGTGCTAATAAGCACAATTCTTCTTTTTTATTCTGATGAGGGCAGGGCAGTATTAATGACCTCATCTGGGCAGAGCTTCGGAGCACATGCGGTGTTCTGTGTTCTCCTACCACGCTCTCTACCGCGCTGAAATAACACGGCTGAGGAGAAATTGGGGTTGAAACACTGGGGTTAAAGGTATAATTAAATTCAAACTCAATTTTGGCATGTCCAGCAGTCTGAGAATGAAATTAGGAAGAGGATGGGGAAACGTTAGGCTCAGGAGAATAAGTGAGACTTTCTACAGCCTTTTGACTGCATAATTTCTCTTTGATGTGTGTGTTGAGGAAACGGTGATCAAAATGGCAAAGAGAGTCTTTATTAATCAGTGTGAATGCAGAGCTCTTCTGTGTCTGGATTTCTATAATTACAACAAAGATGTGGGTTGAATAATAGTTTTCCAATTTCAAATTGTCAATCGTTCAAAAATTGTTGTGTGTAATTGATATTTTATGTCTCATTGCAATCCTAACCTGATCCACTGTGTACAAAATGACAACCTCTTTGTATATCCACAGTTTGTGTGCAAATTAATGGTGGTTCAGTTTTTTTCCAAAATACCTGAGAAATGAAAGAAAAAGATGCTGTCCAGACAAACGGTGTTTTCCTGAAACTTTTATTTTATATTTTCTTCTTATGGGAACTAATTGAATAAAAAAATCTACAGCACCCAGCCGCTGAGGGCACGTTAAAAGCTTTGTAATGCAGCGAACTTTTACTTTTTACTCACTTTTATTATGAGTAGCATTAGTCGACCAATTAACCAGCCCGTCAACATAACATCGATTAACTATTTTTGATAATTGATAAATAATTTCAAACATTTTTCAAGCAAAAATGCCAAACTGTCTCTGGTTCCAACTTCTTACATTTGAAAACTTTACATTTTTAATTTGTTGTCATTTTGTAAAGAAAACTGTTAATTGCTTTTTGCTAATGTATAGTCAACATATTGACTTAGTATATGTTGAGCAATTTCTGTCATTTGTGTCACTGAATATTTCTCAGAAATGTCCTGAAAACTGATCTCTTAAACAGAGCCTGTTGTTGTTGTTTTAGTCGATACATTGGTCTTATATTGTTTGTTGTGTTGTCATCCTAGCGATGGACATGCCGGCTGAGCTGACGGCTCTCAACATCACTCCACAAGGAGCCCTGCTGAGGTGGAATCCACCCATTTCCAGTGTCGACAACTACGTGCTGACCCTCACGCACAACCAGGGTGAGTTAGCCCAACTGCCCAATTAGAAACATTTGCCGTTTAATAGACAATGAATAGATGGATTGATTAACCATCATCAAAGGATGTGAATTGCACTATTTAAAAAGTGTTTGGATACAATTATCCACAACCTTTTCTCTTTGTTGCCCCAGTTTCTGGGACGTCAGGTCAGGTGAAACAAATGCACTGATTCAGCTGATAATCTGTCCGTCTCGCATCACATTGGCTGCCAGTTAATTTAACAGGACCGCGAATCTCATTTTTACGCATGGGCTTTTCTATATAGGCTGCCTTTTAGTATGTTTGTGTTTCATGGAGCGCTTTTTAGCCTCTGTTGTGGTTGTTAATATTTACTGACCGACTTGTTATTGAGAACAGCTCTCTGCACACTGAAATGAAATCTTAAAGAGCCATAGCACAGACTGCTGTGAGATCAGACTGCAGCGTGAGCGTAATGAGCAGATGTGGTGAAGTGTCAGGTACCGTCAAGGTTTTCCCAATAAGAAGGGAGATCAGTGTGAACCTTCGAGGCAGTATGGATCCATTTGTCTTGCTTTCAGAACAGTTCATTATGCTCGGTTGAACTACTAAGCCTTGAAACAAATTGCAGTTTTTACAGGGCATATGTTTCTGATGCAGCCCATGTATTCACCGTCTGACAGCCATATCCAGATAGGTAACAGATAGCCATATTGCTCGGCCCCTCAGAGTCAGTTTATAATTTACTCTCTGAACCATGTGGATGACTGCCAAGTTACAGTAGGTAAGCCAGCCTCAGATAAAGCTTCTTGACATACACCGCGAGGGTGCTGAAATATTAAAGTATAAAAAGTTTGTATTTTTTTAAACAAACTTCACCCCAGCGTTTTCAGTCATTACCTTTTTCAAGAGATATCTTTAAAACTCACCTGTCAAATGTTTAACACTTGAACTCAACTATTATTTGCTCTCCAGACTTTTGTAAACCAGCCGGAGAAAATGTTATTGGAAGCATATTTCTCATTTGCACATGGCCACAGTGACTAAGCCATGCCTGGAGTTATCCAGAGGAATCTGTATCACTCAGCTCTCTGAGTCAATTTGTACGTTACACCCTGACTGACTGGACTGCAGCCAGATCATCTCAGATACAGAGACAGTATCTATATGCTGAACACATAGTTGGAAAGCAGCCCCAGCCAGGGTTTAGAGGAGTGCAATGTAAAGTTGTGGACAGTTCCCTTGAGTGTCAGTGTATTAACTCAAGGTCAATAAATCTCATATTTCATAGAGTACTGTCCTGCCTTACAAAATAGGTTTTTATTGGCAACCAGGAACACCCACATAAAATCCAAACCATCATACTATCAATCAGTCCAACTTCAGTTAAAAAAAAGATTAATAGTGTAGCATGGACATAATGTGGTTTGTTCGTATCCTCACCAGCGTCACGGTCACTGTGACGTTTGCACGTGTCACAACCTGAAAGGTCAAAGATTGCAGTAAAAGGGGAATATTGGCGAGTTGATGGAGCTCTTATCATTATTACTATAAATGAAAACTGTCTAACGCAACAATATCCTTTCAGTGAGCCACTGACACCACAGCACTTATTTTAAATGTCTTTTCTTGTCTATGTTGAAGTCTTGCTCATGTTACACTTATTTTCTTAATCAGCCATTTCTCACAGTCAATCCAGAGAATGCAGATGCGTGGTAGCTGTAAGGTCCTTTATCTGTTCAGCCCCTTTAAATTGGTTCGACGGACACCTTAAATGGATTCTTGGTATATTCAATTAGATGAGATCAGTGATGAGTGATATTTTCTCAGTATTGCTTTTCATGTCTGTTTAGTCACATTTTAGAGGAAAAGACATTTATAGTGTGCCGATTTTTTGCAGAGTTGCCCCCTAAAGCATATTTCACCAAAACCATAATAAGTGTAGAAATCATTTGACTTCAAAGAGGACCTCAAAGATGGCCGAACAGTTTAGGCTTTGCGATGCAGATCCAACATTTTTCCCCTGCTGAGGAGCTTTTTTCAAAGACGTACAACGGAATCTAGTCTATTCAGACAACACTGAAAGCAGAAGATGTGTGGTAAACATATAAACCTTGTGTGTTTTCCAGTGACAGCTGACACTTTCCTTGTGGAAGGCAACAAGCAGGAGCACCAGCTTTCCAACCTGAAGCCAAGCACCACCTACTCTGTAGCTCTCTACGCCACTAAAGGACCCCTCACCAGCGGCACCGTCATCACCAACCTCCAGACACGTATGTGCTCCTTTTTATTCAGCTGGTTTCTGTACAGCGGGCGGTGCGTGATTCAGTGTTTAGCTTTGTCGCATCACAGCAGGACGCTCCTCCAGGCCCTACTGGAGCCTTTCTGTGTGCAATTTAAATAATTTAGCTGTGTTTGCGTGGGTTTTCCTCCGTGTGCTCCGTTTCATTCACGCCACAAAAATATGTATGTAAAGTAGGAATTCTCGTGCCACTGTCCTTGACCAAGGGCGATGGCTACACACTGCTTTTAAGTAGTGAGGATGAGTCAAATGCAGCAGACGTGTTTCTCTCTCTTCACAGGAAAAATAGAACCAGTGTCTATGTACTACACCAGTGAATCACCACGACAACCCTAGAAAAGTGGGAATTTAAAAACAGTGGTTGGTGATGCACCCGAGGATGCCAGGCCTGTGTCGTGGCAAGTCTAAGTGTTAATTAATTCCGCTAGACGTAACAACAAATAATTGTTCCAGTACTACCTGTGCCTTGACAATGTCACAAAATAAATGAAGTTACTATTTCTGTTTATTAAATTACCTTACGGTTTACATTCCCTAGCAGTAGCTTCAGAGGTGCAGTTTTTTTTTCCCAGAGTGCACCGCTGCTCGTTCCAGACGTTGGGTCAAATGTTTGGCGTTTGAGACGATGCACTCGCAGTCTTCATGCTTCATTGGATGGGGAAGTTTCAGATGATAAACATAGTTTGTGGTACTTCCCGTTTATGATGGCACATGTTTCTGACAGTATATATATTAGTCAATAGTATAATGTACATGACCAATTGGTAGTTGTATCCAACCTTACAGTTCATCCACGGCTCAACAATCATGGCTAAACAAGTATTTAAAGTATTGCCAAACATCTTGTTACCTTGTTTATCCAGCAGCTGTTTATGTTTGAGGTTGTTGTGACTGTCGCGCTCTGTACCGACACGTTAAAGTCTCGATAAAGCAACGTGAGATACCAAAATAGTAGCACGTGTTCTGTGCTAACTCAACCAACCTGTTGGAAACAACATAAAAGGTTCATAAAAGCCTGACAGCCTGATATTTGCTTAGAAATATCTTCATATCTGTGGTGTAATTCGGTTGTTGAGCATGTATTTTATCAACAGTTTGAGAGTTTCTAATGATCTATCGCCATCAGTGTTTATAACTTTTATTGTTGGCCAGCCACAGATGGATGCATCAGAAAGTAGACACAAAAACAACTCAAAAAGGAGATACAGTATTATTGTGTGTGTGCACTTAGAAGCCTTTGATCCTTTATCTCTGTGGAGCACTCGTTGCAGGGTCAGTATCCTTCTAGATACTTTGACATTGTCAAAGACATAAACTGTGAGGATTAAACTTGTGAACTCTATAACTTTAACTTTGTTTTGCCTACTTCACCTCCAGGTGACCCACCTCTCCAATTATATTCATCTGTATCTGCTGCTCCATCGAGAGCAAAGTTAGGGGTGAAGGAAATGTTCCAGTTTAGCTGAGTTGCAGCTCTGTAAACTTAGTTTTTTTTCTAGAGTTCTTGCAGAAAAAAAACACTTTTCAGTCAGCAGTGGGGTTCATATCCTCCAAGGAGTACCAGAGCTACCTGTCCTGCACTGCAGCAGAGATGAACTGCTCGAAACAGAAACAACAACATATGAGAGCAGGGCTGCAGAGACTTCAAAACATAAATGAGGCTCAAAAAGGTGTTGTACCTGAAACCATGTCAATGCTGTATATGCATATAGTAACTCATACATAAACAAATGTTCTTGGCAGTATAAAGTGATTCTAATTTGGAAACAGATGCTCTGCCTAGTACGCCATGTACCTTGTTTTTTTTTTTTTTTGTTGAGAACAAAAACAATGTGCATTTCTACCCCAGTTAGACGCTCTCATATAAAAGAATTTAGGAAATTGCTGTGATTTATAAAGCACCATGGAGTGAGGAAAGAGAACATGGATTTTGTTGTGTTTTGAACAAGGCGTTTTATTGAATCAAGCAAGCGGTTGGGTTTCTATTTCATGTTGTCCTGGAATAGGACCTTCAAGAAGGATAACGTTTATATTTTATTTTAATTCGATACTTTTCTTATTCGTCTTTTTACTAAGAAATGAAAATTCAATAAAGGAACAATGAGGGAAAATCTCCAAGCTTAATGAATCGCTACCCTCGGGCAAATATCAAATGTATCAACTCCGTCTGTGTTCAAATGTCATCCTTGCATGTGCATACATCTGTGTACTACTATATTTGCACACACAAACACACACCAATAGAGTCTTCCCCCTTGCAGGACTGATGATGACATGTCTCACAGGGGGCACCTTAGTCCACCCCAACTTCACAGGGAACTTCTAGTGTTGTTAATTGAACTAATTGAAATCTTAAAGCCTGTTTCAGTTCCGCTCACACAGCTTGTTTTCTCTCCGGCTGTTCCACTCCAGTGGAAAATGTCACATTGTGAGCGGACTGTGAGAGAGGATGAGACCCTTGATTGGTTTGGTCAACTGCCTCAGCTACTATATGGCACTGTCGCCGTCTCCCCGTGTGTGCTGCTGCTCTGTTTCTGCCTCTCACTCTTTTAGTCTCATTCTGTCTACTGAGCCACAGAGTTAAGAGTTACTGGCATGGACAGACTTGAGAAGGAAAGGAGAGCAAACAGAGACAGTTGCTGAAAGAAGTGCATCCATCCTGACTGATGGCTGAAGGAAAGTCTATTTATTTATAGAGAATTAAAGTTTAAAAAAAGCAGCATGTGCTTTGCAGAGAAATTTTATATATAAATAAATAATACAAACTAAAACAATAATATAGTATTTTAATAATAAGGGGACTCGGTTGAAAAAAGACACACCTTAAGATGTGATATAAAAGTGGTGCAATATTTTGTCTCATAGTGCAATATACATGGTTGTTAGGGGTTGGGAAAAAATGGATTCATAAGATTCTGAATCGATTCACAACTTCTCTCTACAAAACAACCTAGATGTTGCTGCTGATGGACAGTAATCCTACAGACCAGGTCAAAGCTGTGATTTGTTGAAAAATCCCACAAACTACCAGTTTTAAAGTGTTATTTTTTGCAAAAATTATTTTTGAATTTGTAAAGTGTCTGAGAAATAAAAAGACAGCAAGCCTACCATTTGTATTATGTAACAGGTTGCATTGTTTCTTTTGTAACATACTATGTATTGGAATATGTCTCCATATGTGTTTGTTTACAGTTTTATATCTCTGCATTTCTATATCTATACCTTTTTAGTTAGAAAGGAGTTGTTAACTGCGAGTGCAATTATTCGTGGTCCAGCTGGTGTATAGCAGCTATGCAAATGCGGAGGCGTGATGTACCAGAGGTGAGGGGACAGTGAAGGTTCCTGCTGTCAGGACGGTCTCTCCACGTGTATGTTGAACACAGCACAAAAGAGAGAGGAGAAGGGGGAAAGCAATGAGCCCGGCTCATATCAAAATTCAGTTTTTTTTTTTTTTTTTGTTGATTCCCAAGCCTCTTAACCACAGCTGAGAGTTGTTTTGTTGTCTGGCCCCCATGCCTTAAGAGTTCAACACAGAGTAAGACAGCTTGACTCTCCAACGGCTGATATTAAGCTATAGGGCTGGAAAATAAGGGATTTTGCTACGGGTGTTTCAATAAGCCTATAGGCTACTTCCCCCCCCTCAGATGTGTCTGAGCCCACTTGCTGAGAAGTGCTTGGCAAGTTTTTGAAGCAGCAGAGATCCTTGCTGCAGGCAGCTTCACTGAGCTCTGGCTGAAAGTTGTTCACCAAGTACTGGAGTGCTGCTATTAAAAAAACATGTTTGGATTCTTAAGGCAATTGAGGCCTTTTTGACAGTTTAATGTACTTTAAAGAACATGCGTAATTATTTTATGGTAAAATGCTTTGAAATTGTGCTACTATAATAACATTCACTGTAGTATTTGAATGTATTATTTATAATTTTAAGTATGTAGAATTGTTTAGTAGTTCTATTACTTTAACTACCGAGTGTGTGTTAATCTAATAGTTATGTAGAAATGTAGCACACTAACCAGATGTCTTAATAATAGCTTGTCAATTAATGTCACTCAACCTGTCATTTCAAAGTGGCTTTGGAGGTTTTTAGTTGCAGCATAAAAGACAAGAAGGTTTATTGAGTTGTGTCTAAAGCCCAGAAGCTTATGGTCTTCATACAATATTTAAACAGCAGGTTCATAAAAGTAACTTTACTAAAATAATAACAAATGAAACAATCCTTATCTAGCAGCAGTAGCGATGTTGCTGAGGGATGTCAGGGGGAGGAAGTATGCAGAAAAAAGGACACACAAAAGCAACGGGGCGTAGACACATTTACTGTAGAGAGGCACAGGAAATTGTTTGACATTGAGGCGTGTACTTTGTTCTTGAACTCAGCTTATGAGATCTTCTTTAAATAGGCGACAACGACTGAAAAAAAAACCTTCCACTCTAGGTCAGATGGAAAAACTCAAACTACTCTGTCTGGCTCCTTTCGGCTCTTTGATATTGTCTATGGTGCTAATCAAGGCTCTTGAGTGTTCCTACAGATAATAACAATGTGTAACATTATAATACCATCTGTGAGATTCATCCAAGCAGCATTTGGTTGAATGCAGTCGGCTTCATGTATTCAAAGGAGTCACCTATACATCATTCGGGCAGAATTATTCACTTGCAAATTGGCAGAGAGATGCGATATCCACTCCAGAAGAATAACTTCCTCTCTCTCTCTCTCTCGTCTTTCTACAACAAATTACTGCTGCCCATGCTGCCCTTCCCATCTGCTGCTCTGTGTGTGTTCTTTTTTTCTTTTCTTTTTTGCTTTCGTATTGTTTACACTGCGTGTTAATGAGACATTAGATGAAATCTATTCATCTCAATTCCATTGTTCAAACCTCGGCGTCTATAAATGGAGCTTTGGAGCTGCCAGGACACCTGCGAACCTGCTCGGGCACATGGCATGCAAAGGTTTAATTGGAGGGAGAGCGTCAGTGATAACAGGACAAGGAGACAGATTTAATTGGTGGATGAAGAGAAAGACGGAATAAAGACGGGCGAAATGAGGGGTGTTCGCAGGCCGTCCGTTTCTATGAAACGCCCCCTCCCGCCTCTTCCTTCGCTCATCTCGCCCCCAACCGTACATAATGCAGCAACAGTGTACATCAAGCCGAGGGGAGGACAAGAACAAAAAGATAAACTCTCGTTCGCTCTCTGGCACATTGAGTTAGAATGGCAGCCTGTCAGATAAGCAAGAAAGGAGGTGGACAAAGGATGGGAAGGAGAGCGAAACACTAACACAAACGGAGATAAGAGGGAGAGTGAAGGAGAGGAAGACCCCGGATTGATGTGGGAATATGAGGAAACAAGCAGAAATGAGATGCAGGCGAAGTCAATGAGACGTGAATGTACAGGGGAGACGGAGATTGGCACGTCATTGCGGACTTTAGCACACTCTTCAATGGGCTGTGTTCATCTCTAAGCACACGGCTCAGCCTTGCACTCTTAAAAAAAAAAAAAAAAAACACTTTGTTCCATCTTTCTCGTTCTCTGTCATTTTCTCTAAATCCCCCTGTCATACAATGTGGATCTGCCTATCACTGTCTCCAAAAGAAGGCGCCGTGCTTCTTTCAGGAGGTTATCAAGACGGGTACACGCTGTTAATTACGGAGCCGTCATCGATCTTTCCATATCTGCACGCAGGCAAGGATTTAAATGAGAAGTTAGTGTGGTGTGTGTTTTTTTTGTGTGTGTTTCAGAGCTTGTGTGAGGTCCGGGTTCAATTTGGGGTCAGGTGCTCAGCTAAAAGTTTGGGAGAAGTTAAAAGTTCATGCTGTGTACAAAAGCCCATGTTAGCTTCGCTACAGAGGAAAGAAAAAAGAAACAGTAAGAGAAGCCAGAGTCACAGAAAGTGACAGCCATGTTAGTCTTTATCTCGTATTCACAGTGGCGACTGAGGATTGCACAGCACACAAAGTGCAACACTAAGTTGTTTCAGCGCCCCTGCCTCCCTTACTCAGAAGGCTGTTTGGTGACTGGCTGACAATGTGCCCCAGACCCATGATGTAACTCCAGGAAACTGATGGAAGGTCATCTATTTTCTATCACGCGCTCAAATGAGGTTACTGTACAGCATGTCAATGCTTCCGCTACCGTGTCGGAAGATCAGATATTGACTCTAAAAGGGTGATGTAAGGTGAGGAAATGGAGGTGAGTCTCCTTGTGATGTGGTTAAGGTATCAAGACAGGCACTGTAATCAAGCCTTGTTTAAAGCGGCGCAGGAACGAGGAATATATTTGGAAGGAGTGATGTAATGTGCAGTAAAACTTGGGTGGGCTTGCCGATCAAAGGCTTGAATGCTTTTGAGGCGGTGATACACTGTGACTAAACATGGGAAAGTGTTTCACTGCTCCTCTCACTCAGTCTTGTGAGGATTAAGGATTACTGACGTGGAGATTTTACCCACCTCATGGAATACATTTACAGTATATGTGGAAGAATGTCCTATAGTTAACCTGTTCTGAGTCACCTGTGCTTTCGCTTTTCTGTTTTTAAATTGCTTAGTGAGCACGGCTGATAAGCGTTCTTCCCAAAGTAATATTTAGACTGAGAAATGTTCCTTTTTCGTTTGGTGGCACTCATCTATACGTTTAGTTTCCAGCTTTCATTTTTTATTGAGGACCATAATACCTAACGTGTCATTGGTTTTCACGCATTAAAAGGATAAGTCTGGCAATAGTTTCATAACCAACAAATCCTAAAATACGACCAAAACCTAAAATATTCCACTGAGAAGTTTTGCCTGTGTAGCCAAATCCTAGTATAGCTCACTCCTCTTTGTCATAGACCGTCATTGTTGTCCAAAAACTATTAGCACCTCAATGAACTACAACATTGCTCTGGATAACATAATATATATATATATATATAATTCCTTCATTACCATTAATATGGACACTGTAGTTTATTTTGAGTGAAACCCCACATACACCACCCGCTGCTGTAGGTGCTCACTAGTGCACCAGATGTATTAAATCCTCACAGGAGTTAAATAGTCCACAACAAATACACTATTTAATCCAGTTTTAGCTAAATTTGCTTAAATAAATAAAATAAAAATACAGTGCCCAGCTGTTTTAACAACTGTCAAACATGTCAAACTACTGATTTGTGTACAGTTTTGACATCTGTACACTATATCGGTGGGGAAGTCAGAAGCCTGTATTTCCTGTCACTCGATCAAATAACATTTCCATGAAGAAATCAAAAAAAAAAAAAACAATATTGAGGTACAGGCTAACTCTCTTCATCAGATTTGTAACAGTAAGAAAAATATGTATTTTGCTTTCTGCTTTTGATTCAGAATGGCTGCTGGCAGCATCACACTCGCGGTTCAAGTGGCAAAGAAAAAAATGAAAATGAAGATGATCTTCAGCAGTGCTGGCATAACATGCGTCTAGTTTATTTAATCTCAGCAACTGATGTTTTGTAAAGAGGTTGGGGTCGTCGCTGCTTCGCTACATCTATTGCTGGTTCTGTGCAGAGAGGGAGAAAAGGCTGGCCAAGGCAGCACAGCAGGCGAGTCGACCTCAGAAAAAGGGCCAATGCTGTTTAGTTGCTGTAGTCTGGCCAGTTAGCTCCATACAGGTGTGCGTTGATATTGTGAGCTTGCAAAGACAGATACATTTACCACTCTGCAGGTTATCTGTGGGTCAGTTTTGGGTCATTGTAATTTATTTTTTTATATCTTTTAAGGCCCACATTTCACTGGCTGCTGACAGTATAACCTGGTACTTCTCTCCTGAGAGTGAGTCAGCCACAGCTGCTCTTCGATGATTATATGATGATCAAAAGCCTGCAGGACACCAGACCGGGAGTTCAGTTCTTGCCATGTATAAAAGATAATTTATTCAATAAAATACTACAATGACCTTAAAAATGGAATAGAACGTAGCAGTAACATAAATTATTAACAGAGCTGATATATTTTCTGGAAGTGCACTGCTTCTAATAGTGCTGTGCATAATGCATGCGAATCGTTGTTACATGATGCATGTGTCTCATTGATAGTGGCCTTAGTACTCCCACATTTCTGACATCACATTAGCAAACAAGGGACCATTTGATCCGGATCAAAAAAGTGGTCCAGTCTGACATCTTTTAAATAAGAACCATCTTCAGTATTAAACCAATGCTCTCACACTCTGACCAAGAAGAAGAGACTCGACTGTAACTACTTACTTCCTAGCATCAACCAAAAGTCACGCTCTCGCCTCCAGCGAGTTCAGCGTGCGGCTGCTCCGCTTCTTACAGGTTTTAAGGTTTTAACAAATGACACCACGTCACCCCATCCATGGCTTCTCTCCATCGGCTCCCTGTTCGATTTAGAATTGATTTTAAGATTTTACTTATGACTTTTGAAGCATGTTAGGGTCTGGCCCCAAGCTATATTGCAGAAATGTTGACTCCATATGAGCCTGTCCACAGCCTCAGATCCTCAGATGGGGCCTTTCTGGCCGTTCCAAAGATCCAAAGTTTTACCAGCTCTGTACAAGTCCCTCAAGGTCTCGGGGTGGTACGTACGTATGCGTTTCTAAACATTTCCCTTCAGCAGTTTTCTTACTTTCAACACCAGACTTTTACTCACTCCACCCTGACTACTTAGCACCTATAAAAAGCGGGAAGAAATTGAGTGTAAATAGTATAAATCTTTTGCAAAACGTGGGGTTGGACAATTCAACACTATTTGAGAACTAGCATACGATGTATATTTAGAAAACATCCTAAAACCATTCTTTGTTTTGTACTAAATTGATATGTTTCCCCTTTTCCGCAGCCATGGACGCGCCCCTGAACCTGACAGCCAGTGAGGTGAATCACCGCAGCGCTCTCATCTCCTGGCAACCACCAATCGCAGAAATTGACAACTACATGCTCACCTACAGGTCAACTGATGGCAGCCGCAAAGTATGTAGCACACATAGCTGAACTCTGTCTCAACTCTGTCTCCTACACACACACACACACATACACACACTGTTGTTATCCTATATACTGTAATCCCATGTATGTTAACATCATTTGCAGCCAAAATGTGTTTTCTTATCTATTCTCCATCTCCTCAAATCCTGTTGAGTATCCATGCTCCAGTTGCAAACATGTGTCGCGGGGAGATAAGCTGTACTTTTGCTAATCCACACACACCTGAAAATAGAAACTTAATTCTGCAGATATTAAAAGACATATTGGAACACCTTCTTGGATTTCTGCAAAGTATAAAATGTTCCCAATTTAACAAACTTATAACAGAGTTTAACAATGTTCAGGAAAATAAAAGTAATGCAGAATCACAACTTTATGACAAGCACCTCAAAATCCACATTTTTATCTTGTAATCTCTTCATGTGGAGCGTACACACACACACACACACACACACACACACACACACACACACACACACACACACACACACACACACACACACACACACACAGCTGTGTGGTTGACCATTGGGTGTCACTCATGCACAAATAATACAACAGTAACTATTTAGTTTTGACTTGTTTCCAGTGCAAACACACTTCTATCAGCATTGTTCTTAAAATCACTCTTAATGTTGATCCCATGTTCTGACTTTTCATCCTTTTCAAGGAAACATTTGCCTAGAAATATTATGACTTGACTGGGGGATATTAAATCAACATTATATGTGCTATATCCAAGGCTCTGCTTACATTTGCATGTTAAGTCAAACAGAAATGACATTTTTCATAATTATTTCCCCCCTACAGCAACCATATCTGCATAATACACATACATGCAGCATACAAATCAGTACCCAAAAGGGGGAAATTAATATTCAATACTGTTTGGTTTCATTTGTTTTTTAAAATGAACGGAAAATGTTTGTTTTCATACAGCTAATCAAATAGTTTCATCTTAAAGCATGTTTTCATAAAGCGGTACCTTCACTGTCCTACCATAGGAGATGGTCGTACTGACCAACAACCAGACAGCAGCTACACAAAACAAGAGCCACAATACAACACGCATCAACGTTCTCACTAATGGATCATTCTTATCTAAATCTTTACGAACACATTTAACTGAACTGTCTAACTAACAAACAAGGACAAATGTCTTGTGTTGCACTTTGGGTTCGGCTGAATGAGCGACCGACAAACAAACGTCCACCGGAGAAATGTGCGTCGGCAACATCAGTTTGCAGGCTAGCTGTCAGTCAGCTGTTAAAAGTGAACTACAAATGTAATGTCGGTGTGTTTCGATGTTGGCATCACAACGTTTCTGTACCGTGGACCGGTTTCATGCATGACCAGTTTTGTGCGGGGAGGGGGGGGGGGGCAGGCATAACAAAACACGCAATACAGTGCAAAACATATCATGTAATTATTACATATATAATGTAAATGTAATTATTCCATTTTATATTATGCCCTTTATTTATATTATTATTACATTGTAATATATATATATATATAATATAATACATAAAAATGTGTACAATAAACATTACTAACACACAGAAAACTAAAACTTTTTATTCTTTCTGTGCGGCCCGGTACCAAATGATCCACGGCCCGAGAGGAAAAGTGACATTTTTGAAAAAAATCTTAACAATCAGTTTCAAAATGATGATCTTTTTGATGGCAAAGCTTCCATTTTTCTCGTTGTTATTGATGTATAGTAGTTTTCTATTAAATGTATTTATTAGACGGCAATAGTCTTAGAAAGAAATGCAAAAATCTGGAAGTTCTTGTAAACCCAGTTGGAATTTGAAAATCTCTTTCACCACCTTTGTTCATAATCTTTAGAGGTTATTCAAATCTTCAACACGGTGAGCTGCCTCAACAAGTGCCACATTTTGAATTCATATCGCTGAACAAGAAATGAGTCATATCGCTCGTTCATGCGCACAGCAAAACTGCTCACTGTGGCGGTAGATTGAAGAACTCATTGCGAGACTTTCCTCCGGTTGTCTCTACTTGAGGTCTGGCTTGGCTGAAAATATGCGGCGGCGTTACCTCGGCTGTGATCTAAACACATATTGGTAAGCCTTAGAGCTGTCCACACAGCTTCCCCTCTTACAGAGATAATGGACTTTTGTAATTTACACAGTAGCAGTGAGATTCATTCATCTGATTAACATGTATCACTGTTGGTTATATTCGTGCCTGGAGTAATAAGGAATCTCCCCATTCAAGCACACAAGGATAAATACACATCCGCCAAACATCCACCACACACACACCATCGATAGCGAGCGTATAAAAAGGTATGTATTATAAAACGGGGCCTTTTTGCTTTCCTGAAAATCCTCCCTTGACCCTAAAAAACCTGGATGGAATATGTCAGATCCTCTGAGACAGAGAGACAACATTTACCAGCTGCTTCCCTGCATAATTCACACAGACACATTGCCTGGAAATGTGCGATTTTGTTTTTCTTCTCCAAACTGGCTGAATATTTTATTTGTACTTGTTCATATTTAATGTGTATCCAGGGCAAACTGTAAGACACATGCACACAAATACATGCATATACAAGTTCAAGTCTCTGTTCATCCAGTGAGCGTTCTCACGGTTGATTTATGTCTCATCTAAGAAATTGATGTCACAAGAAGTACTTGGTCAAACGTCTGCCTAAGACGGGCTCAATGAAAGAACATTTGTCAAAAACTAAAAAGGGAAGTAACTTTCCTGTACCCTCGTGGCTTCGTTACCAAAAATAGAAATGTTTGTTTCCTGATTGCTTCGCAGCTTCTCAGCTTGACTGTCCGATAAGACTCTTTTATCTTGTTCTCTCCCTTGTTCTTCTGTATTTTTTATGGCTAAGTAACTTTCCACATGCCAGGCACGTTCTGCAGTCGGTGGAAGAGTAACTCTTACTACTTAGTTAATTTTTTATTACTGGCTCATGGCAAACATCCAGGCTTTCCCACAAGGGAGTACATGACACCACTGTTTTACAAAACAAAAGATATGAGATAAAGATAAAGATACAAAACAATCAGTAGTTACAACATGAAAAAAAAACTCTTATTTATACTTTCAAATAACAGATTTATGTGGAAAAAATCCAAACCAAAAACCAAAAAATCCACATGTGAACAGTCAATTTATGCTTTACTACTTCAGCAATACAGTATTTAAATTGACCCAATATCCTTTTTTCACCTATTTGAGTTGCCAGTGTGACATAATATTGTGCTACTGGAACACAAAGCGAGCTGTCTTGCAATTCCTGAACAAAAATAGCCTGAAGGTTTCTTTGTTGCCATAAGTCTTATGAAAACTCACAAGCAAAATTCAATGTTTTATCAGAGACTTGTGGGGATTCTAATATAATTTGTTTTTTACCCTGAGGTTTATTCAGATTACACATTAAATTATTGGTTTTATAGAAAACGCAATGTCTTCCTTTCTATCTTTTACCTTGTACGTGAATGAATTTGGTCGTATGTGTGTGTGTGTGTGTGTGTGTACCAGGAGCTGATCCTAGACGCAGAGGACACATGGATTCGACTGGAGGGACTGGCAGAGACAACAGAGTACACCGTCAAGCTCCAGGCAGCAAGGGGACTTGACACCAGCGCTGTAGTCTCCACTACCTTCTCTACAGGTACAGTAGACACACACATTCACTCACATACACACACACATAATGTATTTGTATTGTTTGATTTAAGCTTAGAAAGAGATTATTTGGAGAGTTTTCTTGGCACATTCCCCCCCCCCCCGCCCCTTTTACACAGCATTTCACATCACTGTCACCATAACAAAGGTGCACAATAATGGGTCCCCAAAGTCGGACACAATTTTCATCTCCCTTCCCTGTAGCAGAGCGAGGAAGACTTCCCATTAGGCTGCACCTGCAGGTTGGCTGTGTACAATCCTAGAGCTGAACAAAGTGCTTTAATATTCAATACGCCTGCCCAGTGTATAATTAGATGGTGGATATTTCACTCAAACAAGGGTTAGGAAGCATCATGAAGTTGCTAATCCCTTAGAATTTGGTGAATACGGCAAAAATTTACATCAATATCTATCAGCAGTGGACATGGCAGTAGGTTGTGTAATGAGAGCTTTGCAGGTTGTCCGTTTTACTTTAAACTAAAAGTGTTAATTGATATTTTTGGTCATTTTGAAAGCTTAATAAGCTAGTCCAACATAAAGCTTACTGTTTAATTACCTACATGGTCATGCTCGTGCCCTGCTTAATGGATTTTTTAAAAGACGCCAGCATACCAGGAAAGTCAAGACACAGTGCCCAATAAACTGTAACCATCTTTTGTGTATTGTGGATGGATATATTTTGTTTCTCCTTTTATTTTAAATGTAAAAGCTTCCTGTTGTAAATTGGTGTTTCTCTACAAACACTAAACACAGTGCATCTGGTCCTTGTGCATAAATGTAACTAACTAACTTGGAGGCAGCAGAATAAGCTGTCAAGACACTATTGGAATAGTATCACCTTATTAAATTGATATAGGAAACTTGTTAGCAAACACATCCAACAGACATGACGCAACATTAACCTTCATTTGGAGTTGTGTTTCTGGTCGCCTAATGAATGAAAGGTCAATATTCACTCTACTTTTAGCTCTACTCTCCTGAGGGAAATATCTGCTCTTTAACAGCTAAATCTTCAGCTATATTCACCAGTTGACTTG
Source organism: Bovichtus variegatus (assembly GCA_943593645.1). Classification (NCBI taxonomy): domain Eukaryota; kingdom Metazoa; phylum Chordata; class Actinopteri; order Perciformes; family Bovichtidae; genus Bovichtus; species Bovichtus variegatus. Next base: position 7,011,392 of record CALSCE010009779.1, on the reverse strand, counting down.
GTCTGTCTACCGTCTGGGGCTGGGCAGATAGCGTACAGTAGGTTTATCAGAGCTTTTTCACTTAAAACTGGAAAAAAGTACAGTTATGGGCCTTAAAAAAAACAGTGCGCTAAAAGACGCTAAAATGCTTCGTAGAGTTTAGGGGAACTGCAATCATTTTCTGTGGGTTCATCCCTACAAGCAACTCATTTTACAACACACACAGGTATTTACTCGGTTGTTGTTAAAAACATAATTTACTACAGCTTTAAAAGAAATAAAAATAAAAAGCCAAATGTCATATAATTTCAAGCTCTTTCTGTGCAGTCTACAGACATTTCTACAAACGTGGGAAAAAAACAAGCCAATCACAATCTGTCCTCCTGCCTCCTCTTCTTCTCTCCAGGGAGTCGTCTATTTGCAACACCTCAAAATTGTGCCCAACACCTGCTGAATGGAGAGTTGCTGAGCGGCGTCTACACTATTTACATCAACAGAGACCCCAGCCAGGGTGTGCAGGTGTACTGTGACATGACCACTGATGAAGGAGGCTGGATTGTGAGTCACTGTGAAGATAATTGTTTCTTTCAATAGCCCTTTTTGTTTTAAGCGTAAATGTAAGAAACAGCGAGTTAGGTTAAGAAAACTTCTAAATACAGTATTGAATTAACTCAGCTATTTCAGTCTGAGCAACCGGGTTGTATTTTTTCTGATCTCGTCACGTCGTCATATTGTGGTGTTCAGGTGTTCCAGCGTCGTCAGAACGGCCTGACGGACTTTTCCAGGAAGTGGAGTGACTATCGGGTCGGCTTTGGAAACCTGGAGGATGAATTCTGGCTTGGTGAGACTCTTAAACTGAGATAATTAAACTAGAGAAAAAAACGCGTGGAGTGTAATGTCAAATACAAGGATTTGCCTAAGTATCATGTCCAGTTTTGCATGTCTGGCATAATGACAGCTTCTGTAGTTGGAACATTACTTGCAGGACAAGGTAAACATCTGTCCTTCAATCAAGCCGATGTAGGAACTGGGGAGTACTTGTTTCTGGATAACACTAAAAATGATACTGATTGAGAGTTAGGTGCATTAGAGAATTCACAGGTAAGGTCAGGTTTGCTGCTGTCCAATTCCAACTTCCTGTCACCCTGCCCAATATATTTCAGCTGTATTTTACGAGCTGCGGGCTGATATTAAACTGCGACCTGCTACCCATTCTGTTCAGTTTTGTGAAGGCTGTATTACCCTCTTTATCTCCACGCCGTCTCCACGACTGAAGTGGATTTAATCAATAGAGGGTGGTAGCTTTCAATTGATAGATCTAGTTTATGGAGATAAAATAATATATAAAAGACGGAGAACCTCGCTGCTAGACATTTTTTATTTATTTTTTGCTCATCTGATATTTAAGCAAGTCTCTCAGATTCATTTCTGGATTCTCTGAAAGCTAATATCTCTCTGAAATGACTTAGCAATCATTCTTTAGCGTTGCTCTGATTCAAAGACAGAACAACAGAACATCCTCAAGGTTTTGATGGCATGCTGAATATTTTTCCCCTCCCCCTAAAATCTCTTTATAAAAAAAGAAAAAACATAATTATATTCATTAGAAAATGTGCAAATGAGTCATGTTTCTTCCTGGACAATTTTTTTTGTTATTGTTTTGGTGCAGATGATTAAAGGGAAATATAAAATGAATATTTCATTAAGTGAATCAGGACCTTGAGAAGAATGTTTTTTGAACTTTTTGATTAGAGAAATTAAATAACACTGGGGGGAAATTTTATGGCATTGCATTATCACCACATTATCACAGAGGCTGTTACTTTGCAGCTGACACATATTGGATCATAACACAAGTTAGTTTGTGGCACGCTCTCGTCCATTAGTGACTAAGCACACTGTAATAGGTGAAAGCATAAAGAGATTTTAGATCCAACCCCTCATGAACAGAAGCAGACAATATAATTAAATCTGGTACAGAAGCCTGCGATTCTTGTCGAGTGTCAGATTTCTTGCCTCACTGTTTATTTTTAAAGCTATATTTTAAAGCTGTTGCAGTTTTGTGAAGTTGAATTGAATAATAATGTCAGATAGTCCTGTTACTTTTGTTCACCACCACAGGGAGGGTGTTCAAAGGTAGCTCCTAACATTTCAACAAAGTTGGATTGCTGTCTGATGGTATAAATAAATCATTTGTTTTTGTATTTCAACAAAAAAAAAAAAAAAGTGGAGGGAATAACTCACGGAAACACAGGAGACGTGATAAAAATATTGGACAAACATCTTTGTACGATAACAACAAACAGGAGAGAAATCCCTCCTCTGTGCACACTACACAGTATAAAGTCCAGATAGTGAGCTATAAAGTAACAAAAGTGTTTTAGCCGTTCCTGACCAGGGACTGAAGGCATCGCGTTGCAGCATCCTGGCACAGATTTCACATCTTGCAGATTTATATTGGCTTTGTCCATACAATAAAATCTAAAGTCACCGAAGCATATCTGGTTCAGTGAGTACAGCGTTACATCTGACCCGTTTCCACTTCAGCTGAATCAGCAATAATCTGCCCTTTCACCACTTCTGGACGTATGCTCGTCGAGGGCACCTCCTCTAATCTCTAGAGACTTGCTTTACTTTCTTTTTTTTTTTTGTGCCTCCTAGGTTGCACTCCCCCGCTCCCCCTACTCTTTCTTCCTCCTCCTGTACTGTACTCTGTCCTCTCAGTGCATAAAAGCATCTCAATGGTACCTCAGGGTGTGGAGCATGAGGAGCTGCTCTGTGAAAGCTTCTCCCTGTAATGCATGATTACAGATAACAAGGCAGAAGGTACCACGGTAGCCTCAGAGCACGGCACACACGCCGAGCCTCAGCCTGCTGCATGAAACTGACCCGTTAGTCAGTTGATCCAGTGGCTTGTTAGCAGGGCTACATAGCAGGAGAAGTACAGACGTTACTACCAACATTAGCAGTGGCTCTGATCGAGAGCCGCCAGTGAATATTATCATTTCTAATATATATTCAAATTGTTAAAAACAAACAAACAGACATTCTATTATGAAAATGTATATATAATAAAAAAAAATTAAAAAAAGCCTCCAGCGTTCTCTCGTGGGCCGCTGCACTGAATGAACTGCAGGACGGGAGTCAGACAACGCTTTCATTGATTGAAAATGAAATGCAACGTTAATTCAAGCTGAACAAGGAAGAATTCAACAAGAGGACTTGGCAGCAGCCACGGCACAGAGAGACGTCGACGGTTTTTACTAAGTTTTGCAGTCTATGGCATTATTTTGGGTATGTAAATCTTTAAATGACATGTTTGTTAAAAAAAAAATTTACATATATATGCCCCTACAAGTTGTTATGTCTCTCAATGTATTGGTTTGCTCTCTTTTGGACATAATGTGCGCAAACATATATTGGAATAGTTCGAACCGGTGTTTTTCTAAAAAGGAATAAAAGAAAAGTGGATGTGAGTAGACGGAGGTTGTACAGTATTTGGAAGAGGTGAAGGAAGGTCATAAAGAACAGGTTTTGAGAGACGACTAATACTATAGCTTTTTTTTTTTTTTTTTTTTTAACAATCCAGTCCTTCTCCATTTCAACAGAAAGTCAGCACTGTCAAGACAATCAAGCAGCGGTCAAGAAACTGCCCCATTATCCAGGTCAAGAGTTTTCAGAGTGACACTGTGGGCCTGTCAAACTAATTTGAGGCAACTACTTTCTGTATATATTTGCTTATAAATGGATAGAGGAGAGAGTCAGTGTTTTCTAGAAATACAAGAACCCTGTTTATGGGACATTCTTAGCCTTAATACTGTCAAAGAAATATTGATAGTTTCGACATGAAAAAAAAGTTGATATTAATGGATTTTGTCACTGCTATAATTCTTTGTGTCACTTACATTTGGTGGGTAATCATGCTCAAAGTTGTGGAACCACGGCTCCCAAAGTGCTTCTAAAAGATTAAAACAGGAAGTATAATGTTGCCGTGGAGTCGGTTGGCTGCAGGCTGTACCTTCAGCGCCATTTGTTCAGCCTACTTCGAATTTACTTACATTTTTGGAAAATTGGAATCATTAAAAGAAGGCCGAATTAGCTGTCAGCAGTTCCTGTTGGTATTGTGCTCATGGATGTACACACAACCATCGCTGGATTACTTTGATATTGACGAAAACTTAAAAACACGTTGATTCTCTTCTGATTTTTCTAAGGGGATTTATGGACATTTATTCACAATGGACCACTGACATTATAATAGGTCACACTGAATCTAAAGCTGTGTCTACTGTATCTGTTTGATCAGATTTGACTTTATAACTGAGAAGGAGTAGCTTAAATAGACCATGATGCCTCCACGGACTGTGCGTCACAGCCACTGCTGCTGCTCCAACTGCCGATTACAGCCAGACTACAACACTGACATGCACCGTAATAAAATAATGTATTGATCCAAAGACATTATATATGAGTTCTTACATGTTACTGACAAACCCAAACACTTAGGAGTAGTTGTTACTTGTTTCTAAAGCACTATCACTGTTCTGAATGTCCCTGCTCCTCAGATGACTTTATATTAGATACTTTCACATCTGTGTATCTATAATATGGACAATATGTTTTGTCCTGTTCACACTTCAGTAAATACCAACAAAAAAAAAAAACAAAAGCGCCTTGATTGTACCAGTTACATCTGAATGTACCTATTCATCATACCAGGTGCCAGCACAAATGAGGTCAGACATTCCCTCTGTTAGAGCTAGAATTTGCTGTGCATTTTAAGGTTTTCCAGTGTAAAATGTGTCGTCCCTATAGAAAGTAAATGGTATTCTCATACAGATGTTCACTGCGGTGTGAAACCATTTGTCCTTCACTCTTCTTTCTAGAGATTTGGTCTCTGTCATAGCCCAAGGAGAGCCATTAGAGTGAACATTTAGCTAATCACCACCTCGACACACAGAACAGTAATATATTGGACAGTATTGGACCATAAACATCGATATTGAATCCACTCAAACTGAAAAGAAGAGGCGCTTAACTGGTCAGCAGTAAAGAATATGGAAATTAAGCTTTCATTATTATCTGATACTTTGAAAACGGCCGTTTTTATTGCTGCTCTAGGGTAATCTATTCTCCCTACTCACTGACCTCAGCCAGTTTTCATGCTGAACACAATGTCAGTTTGATGATGTAATAACAGCGAGAAACCCGGGTAGCTGTGTGCGAATATGTGATCATTATCCCATACTTTTTTTTCTTTTTTTTTTATTATTTCTCGCCTTGCTCCTGTGTAAGTGAGAGAGAAATGCAGGTAATAAAATGTGACGAGACGGTAATATTGGTAGTATAATTGGACAAGAGTGCAATAGTGTGTCAAAATGCATTTTTTAATCGCCGCAGTTTGGAATAGAGCAGTCTGATCCCATAAAACTGTTGGAGGAAAAAACAGTAATAAAATTATGGCTGCTAGATTAATTGCTGATAATACAGTGATATTATACAATGGCAATTAGAGATGACGGAGTGTTAAACACAATTTTATTGCAACTATTGCTTTTCCCCTGTCACCTTAAGTGCCTCTGGGTTGTGACATATATTTTATGTGCTTACCATTGACGTATTACAGCAGACTTCCCTGCTCTCTTGAATTTCTACTTCCTACTCCTTATCAGCGAAGGCTTGAGGATATTTTTTTTTTCTTCCGATTTGCCCAGATTTAAAAAAATAAAATAAAATAAAAAAAGGGGAGCGTGTGATGCTTCTGTTGAAGGTTAAGCAGGGAAAATACTTTTTTCCAAATGGGTGCTTGTTGTGATCTGATCATGAAGGCAGTTCCAATCTCTCAGGTCGGCGTGGGGTCTTATCGCCTGTCAGGGTTCAAACGAGCCTCACATCTGCTACCTTGGAGATAGAGGGCAAAGCCGCAAATCTCAGAATATTGCGACATGTGGCATTTGCAGGGGGGCTGGTGGCGACAGTGTCCGCCGCCCTCGAAAAATGTCAATCATACTCATCCATACAAGCAGCTGACAAAGACGTCCGACACGGCGCTTCTCAGGATTCAAACCTTTAACTTACAAAGCTTATCTACGTGTACGTACAGGTAGGACTGTACTGGTAGAATCACCAAGTCACATATTCTATATTAAATTATTTGTGTAATGGTTGTACATCCTCTCTGATCAATATTCTTAGATATAACAGGTTGTGTGAGATTAAATCACATTTTCCTCTGTATTGTCCCCATAATGATGAGTTAAGTATATCTATAGAAAATTAAGTTTTGGTGACAGAATGTAATGGTTATTCATTCTAATGCTTATACGTTGTTTAGCTTTGTCTCTAAAGTTTGGTTTATTAGTTTAGTATTATTTTTTATTTATAAAAAAACAAATGGTGTCTAGTAAGCCTGCATGGGCTGGTCGTATTATTTATGTATGACAATAATACAAATCTATCAATCAAATATATATATATTTGCATTTTATTTACTTAATGTTGTCATTCTGCCATTCCATATTGAAAATATTACTATTATTTACACATAATATCTGTTGCAATTATGTCTGTCGAAGAGGGATTTTTTTTTTTTTTTACCATTAAGGTTATTTTTTGTAAATACAATACAATGTGTTTCTCCACAGGTCTAGACAACATCCAGAGGATTGCTGCTCAGGGCCGCTATGAGCTGAGAATTGACATGAGGGACGGACAGGAGACGGTCTACGCCAATTATGACAAATTCTCCATTGGAGACGCGAAAAACCTCTACAAGCTCAGGATAGGAGAGTACAATGGCACCGCTGGTAGGTGGTTTAATACATTACATTCATAACAATGTGATTTAATGTTTTCTTCATTATTTTGCATTTGACATGGCTGTGGATCAGAGCCCTGTGGTCTTACAATGTAGAAATGACCAGCGAGGACATCAACATCGAAAGCTCTTTGCAATATGGAGACTTTTCTTTATGTCAAATAACTACACTATACTTACTGTAAATAGAACTAAGTGTGCGCTTTTCCCCAACCTTTAAGTGAAAATGCTCTCCCATCCCTGCTCTGCCATCTGCCTTTTTCTTTCTCTCCTGCCTTCTTTCCCCTCCATCTTTTTTCCTTCTCCCTGATGTCTGAAACCCGCCTCAGCACTCCTCCACATTTCCACTCATGTCCTCGCTCTCCATGTATCTCTCAGTCTGTCAACATGACCATATGCCAGAATTACCCGTCACCCCCTCATGTTTATAATTATATTTTTTCTCTGCCTAAATAAATTCAGAAAGCCTGTAGCAGGATTTATTTCCTCTCCCTTCCTCTCATGTCTCTCCCATTCCCCTCCTGCCTGCCTGGTCGTTTATGTCCCCTCATCACACCATTATTCACCTCAGCCGTATGCAAATGTTGTGCACGCTGATGTTTAAGGTTCTCCATCTCTATCTCTCTCTCCTCTGATCCCAGGTGACTCTCTGAGCTACCACCAGGGCCGGCCCTTCTCCACAAAAGACAGAGACAACGACATCGCTGTCACAAACTGTGCCTTGTCTTACAAAGGAGCCTGGTGGTACAAGAACTGCCACCGGGCCAACCTCAACGGCAAATACGGCGAGTCCAGACACAGTCAGGTCAGTCATCCGATAAATACGCTACTTGATCAAATACTGAATGTGACGCATACAATAATCAGTTAATATACTTATCAAGCCAAACAGCCTTTGTGGTGGTAAAATGAAGGGTTTGTTTATCCAAATGACAAAAGACCACTCTTACTTTGTGTTAACTCGTTTGTGCTAATTAAATTTAAATTTAGTTTGGGAATATGCAGCGCTGAAGCCCAATATCAGCCGACATGATAAGGGCCTTGAGGCGGGTGAGCTTCGTTATGATCTTGTGGTCAAGTTTTTTTAGTGGCCGTTTTAAAAGTTAATCTTTCAGACCTTTTTTTTTTCTTTTTTCATCTTAAATAAAACTGCAATGCACAGTGTGGGAGGAGGGTTAATCATGGTGAACCTTTCAGTGCAACTACTTCATTGGTAGAAAATAGTGCCAATGACAATTTCTGAGGATTATTTAAAGTAACATGGAAACTGTTTCTTGAAATAAACATTATAAAGTGTAAATGTAATTCCTCAATCCTTTGATCACCACAAATGTTCCATTCACCTACATGGTTTTTGGTGTAATTAAGTGAGTGAGTAAAGTGTATTTAGTATAGCACCTATCATAGAACAAAATCACAAAGTGCTTTACAAGAATACAAATGATTCAAAATAAGACCATAAAAACAGTAAAAGGCAAAACGATAAAACATAAAGAACAACAGGCCTTAAAACATGAATAATTACAAACAGTAGAGAGCATGAGGCGAGACATAGGCCAGTATAAATAAGCAGATCTTCAGCTGCTTTCTAAAGGCAACAGAGACGCAGAACAAACGTCTGTAGATCCTTCCACAGTGTCGAGACACCACTTTAATTAAAGATACGTGCCAGCACTTTCAATGTGTGCCAGCAGAAAACTCAGATGTTGTCTCAAAACCTCAGCACATAACAGATCAAACCAAAAACTATCCGCACTCCTTTAACTCAATGCAGTCACTTTAACCGGCACTATATTTTGGCAATTAGAAAATTCACAAGCAATTATGGCAGTGTGATTTAAAAAGGTTAAAATGTCTCATTTGAAGGGCTAATAATTTGTAAATTAAATGACATGCAACTTGCTACAGAATCCATCTCCATACTTGTTACTCTGACTGGCCTGAAGAAGGACCTGTAATGAAAGGTCAACAAAACAACAAGTAAAAGCTTGTAACACCGCTACACCACCTTTAATCCAACGTGGAGACATGAAGCATCCATCTAATTTTGACTGATAAAAAACCTGTATCATCTGTTGGGAATAACACTCTTATCCAAAACACTCATACCAGTGAGTCCATTTTTAAATTACAGAAACATGTGGAAGGGAAAAGGCCAGAACCAGGACAAAAAAAGAACTATTATGCTCACATGTGATCACACTGAGACTGACAGGTGTTTCTGCTGCTCACTGCTGTGAGGTGGCAGTGAGTGTTGAGGGCTCGTCCGGCCCTTTTGACGAGTGTGTGATGTAGCTCTCTCTCAGCTGGATGCTGTAATGGCTCGACAAAGAGAGCGAGGTGTTGTGTGAAGCTGTGATTAGGCTGCACTACAAAGACTGTGGAGCTTCTCGCTCCGTGCTCTGTGGCTTCGTCTCTGTTGTTTGATGACATGAAATGAGTCCAGGTGGGAGCAGAGATGGACAGGCATAAAGACACGCAGAGAGAAATTGCCTCTCAGTGTAAAGCTGCAAATGGGAAGGTTTTGGCGGAGACGAGGATAAGCAGGGATAGAGCGAGACTATAATTATACTAAATTCATGATTGTGCTAGCTCTTAAGTTAGGATTTTTGCCCGACTGCTTTCCTTCAGTGGAAATTAAAATCCACTTTACTGAATATATAACATGTCCATCTTCAGACTCCTTTTATTCCACTTTTTCTGTCATCTTCTCAAATGCCCTTGCCCTTAAAAGCCCTGTTGATTCAAGCAGCTCACACTTTTCACTCTTGCAGGGTATTAACTGGTACCACTGGAAAGGCCACGAGTTCTCCATTCCTTCCGTGGAGATGAAGATGAGGCCATTCAACTTCCGTAGCATCAGCAGCAAGAGGAGGCGGTCTGCCCCTGTATAAACAAACCGCCTCCACCCAGCCCAGAGTCATGGATAAATGGAGGTCGGACGATGTTTACTGATGAGTTTCTGCTATCTGTGTGCCTCACTGATGTGCTCTTTCATGCCTTTTAGTGAGGCTGCGAAGAAAAAAAAACAAGGGGGGTTTTGACAAAAAAGCTACTAATATTTTATTAATATTCAGTTGTAAAATAATAAAAACCCATTATTATTAATATACTACCAACACGCAGAAACTGTTCAAACCCTGGATGAGACCCTGAGATAGCAGAGGGGGAAACGATGTCCGAACCCTGTTTATCTCCGCCCAGCTTTAGCTGTCTTTCCCTGCTGTACTTCTACCCAGATGATAGAGGACACTGTATGTAATTTATTAAATACTTTGAATGACAATGGTTCTATTTGCTGTAAAAAGAAAAAAAAAAATGGAAAGGCAGACCCAGAAGCTTGTCTGTGATTTGCCTTTCCCTGGGATGCGAGGAAATGTGCTAGGAAATGCCCTCAAGACTGCAAGAGCTAACGTTATTTTAACTGTTACAAAATAATAACACTTTTAACGAAAGATATGCTGTATATGCCCTTAAAACCCTTAACTGTAAGATATATATATTTTTATAACTGATATTGTGGCAAAAGTCCATCTATTTAATCTGATTTGATGCCTTGGTTTTGGAGCCTATATTAAGTTAATGTAATGACAAATACTGCACATAAGAGATAAAAATTAACTTCAAAAAACAAAACTGAACATTCAGAATCATCATTCACAAAGCCGTGCACCAGCAACAGCTTCATTACCATCTATTTCATGATTTTACTCCTCTCCGTCTGTTACTGTTGATTACAGTATCCTTTGTGTCAATTATTAAAGCAGAATGAAAATCATCAATATTAAACTTTATTATTATTATTATTATTATTATTATTATTGGTAGCCACACTGAGACAGTATTTGCACTACGAGTGGGAACACAGCAAAGCTATTCTTGTTCATTCAACTAAATTATTTCTTCAGTCATTCATGGGCATTTAGATATTATTTCCTGGAAATGTGTTTTCAAGCTAATTACAAACGCTTAATATCGGTGTCACCCCTTTTGTAGATGCTGTGATTGCTTGCAGAGATGGTGCCGATAGGTGTAACAGTTAACCAAAGATCTGCATAATAAAGCCTCGGCCTGCGGTTTGGAAAGATGCCAGTCTGTCACCAAAGTCACTGAAGCAGCTTTTTCCTGCATTAATAGATTCTCACTTTTCAGGGACTTTTATGGTAATCATGTCCCCTGGCGTTATCCGTTTATGCAATGTGAACACTAAATTCTATGCAGAAGAAAGTCAGGGTGGGCACAGTGCAGATTTTAGCCTGGCCTCTGCCCCACTGCTCGCTGAAATGAACTCGACAAAAAAAAAAAAGCAGAAGAGTAGGTGGAGTGGAGCCAAGTCTTTAGTCTGTGCCCTTCTTAACTTGCTTCGCTATTTAAGCTCCCCAGTGAAACAATAAAATCAGCAAACACGGCAGAGAATGTATTCTTTTAGTGGGGCGGGCGTAATCGGCAGCATGCCCACCAAGCATTTTGTTTCATTCAGTGTTCTCACTGTCGCACAAAGCGCTCAGTGCCAGTGCATTTAAATGACTGCAGTTTTCTGGAAACAGATTTTTAGTTTTAGTTTCCTGCCTCCTCTGTTGGAGGAAAATGATCTCTGTGGAGTTTGAAGACAAATCACATAAAAAAACTGGCTAAATCTCCTCTCTGGCTTCATACCATCGATAAAATTTGTTTTTATTGTCCAATATAATCGTTGGAAATCAATGTCACCGTCACTGCAAGCAACATTTGATTTCATATATATTCAATAATCCAAATATTAACTGCTGGAAATCTCATGCTTATGTACTTCTGTCAGTTTCTTCATTTCTTATTTGATTGAAGCAAACCAGGAAACCTGGCTTGTGTCATACGACTGTGTATATTTTTCATATGTGTTTTTTGTCCTTCGTTAGACTTGAAAACAATGGTGACTCTCCCCCATTTTAAACTATTAATATACTCTTGTAGATAGAGAGTTGAAGATAATGTGACTTTTGATGTGTTCCCCCTTAAGATGCAAACTAATGCAGAATCTTCTCCCCTTTAACTGCTTTATTTTTAACCATTGTTGTGTTCAGGGGGCGGATGGAGCCTACTGCATGTTGACTCCATTGCAATCAAGAGCCTGATCGTAAATAGCAAATGTCATAAGAATATGTTTTGCAATGACATATTTCTTTGCTGACCTGGGTAAAAGGTGCTCTTGAAATAGTTTGTAAGGTAGAAGAAGATATTAGAATATAGATTTGTTGTGAAAAACGGTGAAATTGTCTTTTCAAGGGCAAAAAATAAAACCAACATAACCTAAAATATAATGTATAACAAACTGTTTCAACACGAAACCTTTCCCAGTCTGATTTATGTTTCAGTGTCAAAGTGACTGTTTCAGAGCCTCTCGTGCACTCCACCTCCCTCTGTGATTTATAGTAGAGTAGGGAATTCTCCGTGTACTTATTTCATTAACTACTTAGATGACGTTTGCCTCGGTGCATTTTTGTACAAGGAACAAAAAAGGTCATAAGCTTTGCAGCAAAGGAACAGAATGTTATTTGTATTGCGAGGGGTTTTTCTCATGGCAATCTGTAAGGTGCTCTTAAATCTTTCAAGAGGAAGGCTGATATACTAGATTATAGTTTATTTTAAATACGTTTCCAATCATCCATCAAGTCAAGCAATTTCTGTCAATCAATGAGAAAACCACAGACAGAAAAAATTGTGGGAGTTGCTGTGTAAAAGCCTCTGTCCTGTATTTCATTTCAGGTTAATCATCCATTTACTTGTATTGGTTTTTCAATGTTCTTAAGGAGCTTTCAGGAAAACAAATAATTTGACATTGAGCAAATTCAACTGCCTTGTCAAGAAAAAATATGCCTGAAATTCAAGTCAAAAGAGCCTGAATATCCTCTTGATATTATGATGACCCTCTTAACAGCGAGTGTTTTCCTCATTGCAAGCCAACCAAGTACTTTTTAAAAATCTTTTTCGGAGGGCAGGGGTTTGAAAAGAGAATCTCCTCCATTATTTAAACTTAAAACTCAGTCTGTCACTGGAATGGACTCGCACTGTATTAGTCTTCGTTTCTACTGAGCCTCTTACAGGAAACGTGTTCCCCTTATTTAACTTTTATTTTTCAATTACTCTGTAACTGATGCGACATTGTAAAAAACCAATACAGTTAATAATGACACATGATCCTCGAAGATATCAAAAAGAAAATGCTTTATTCATGGATTTACTTTTACAAGTGAATTAACTGATAAAACCACCATGTTTGGTGATATTTGTTATATAAGCCAGAAACTGAAACTGCATTGATTTGAAATCTTGCAATGAAATGTAAATGTTGACAAAATGCGATCTTGACTGTTTGAGAAGCTCATATATGCTGAAACTAAGGATTTATTGTTGGATAACCTTGGATATTACTGTCAAATTTAGCTCTAGTTTGACTTAAACATGTACTATATAGTTCCTTTTTTAATACATTTTCTACATATTAATAAAATATTCAAATAGTCTGATTTGGTGTATCGTTTCTTTTTTGTTCTGTGTGTGTTCACTACATGCTGTTATATGTAAAATGTATGGGGAACTGTGAACAAGGCTTTTAATATCCATGTGCAACATCTTTGCATGAACAAAGCTGTGTTCACCGTTGTAGTCAAGTTATAGATAAAAGAAGAGCTGTAATAACTGCGACTACTCCCCCTTTTTACTCCTATGAAATAATAAAGTACCGAGCAGGAGCCAACTGACTCCATGCCATAAACCTTTTAAAGTATCTTCACCTCTAATTGGAGGCCATTAAAGACTGAAGTCAGGCCAACAGAACTTACAAGTGAACAGTGAAAGTGCAGTCATAAAGGTCTGCCATTTTACTGACAGGACATCCAATTTATGCTCACACGCAGAGACGGACATGAAAACACTTCTGAAGACAACAGATTGGCTAAACATTCATTCTACGTTCGTTTTCATCTTCAGTGAAGTGATTGAGAAGAGCGATCTGTCGGCAAGAGCCCAATTTGAAGTCTATTGGACCGTGAGAATTACAGAAACAGTCTTACAGTCTTGTTTTGACTGTGATGTTGCGAGTTAACCCCAAAAGACTCCAGGAAGCTGCTGCACGTGTCCAAGATGCAAGATTATTGAGCTTTCGAGCTACTGGTGGGTGGCTTTTGTTTCTTTTGGCCAGAGCCAAGCTCGCTGTTTCCAGTTTATGTCACTATACTACGACTTTTTTTATGGCATACTATACTACAAATTGTTCGTGGCAGATTATACTCTGACTTTTATTTAGCATACTATACCTTAATACTATGACTTTTTGTGACATTCTTCTGTTTCAGCTCATGCGTCCGTATTTCTCGCCTACGAAGCGAGATGGTGACTGAGGCGTGGCGTTAACGCGCTTCTTTATTTATAGCGGGGAGTCGTCCGCTGCAGGTGCTGCAGTGTGTTCGACAGCTCTGGGGAAAGTTATGCTGGAGATGTGACTTCCATCCAGCTTTTCTAATTAGATAATTCACATTAAAAAAAAGTTAAGATGGAAACATGGTGTGGCATAACATGAACAGAAATGGACATGGGCAGCATTTGTACAACAAATTGTCCATTAAAATTCATGATTGTGACTATAAAGGCCAGCTTTGTTGGCTGTCAAATGAATACTAAGAGTTTAATGAATGTGAGACTGCTAAAAGTGCACAAGTGTGAGGCTGCTAATCAAGCTTGAATATTTATAATATAGTATTAAAAATAGAATTGGATTTTTTTTTTTTTTTTTTAATATATAAAACACAGGTAGTTTGTGAATTTTTACTTATGCATAACAACTATGTACATCTGCACACACATATTATAGCTACATATTTTTATTGCAAGAAAAGATACTCGCAAACCCTCAAGTCAGCAGTTTTGAGATTCATTGTTTAATTACTGCATGTCCTAATTATCCATTAATTATCCATTCAAATGTCTGGTCAGCAGAATCAACTTGGTAAATAATGAGACTGCATGAAGTTTGTGAATATATTAGAGTCAGACAAATAAATGAGCAACACAGCACTAGTAGTGTAGAAAAGGTCAGAGATAAGCTCAAGCTCCGCCTGTATTAAAAGAAACACTTCCCATGTGCAGCTGCGTCATGAAACAGCGCTCACAGTCTGTCGTGCTTCAGTCATGAAGTACGAGTGTAACTTCAACAGAAACTGCAGCGAGCAGCTTCGTCTTACAAAAAAAAAAGTGTCCTTGCTTTACCTCATCAAAAGAGTGAGTTTTATTTTTTCCTCTATCCTTGCAATTTTATAAAACATTTTAATAATTTACTCGACATTCAGCTGGCCACAAATGAACACTGTGCCCAACTCGTCCTTTAACCAAAGACGGAGCTCCATAGGGAGCTGTGGTTTGAATTCAGAACTGGTCAAATTTATCAGGATGCCCACTTGAAAAGACCCAACATGATTATACTGTATGATTAATTAAAGAGACTACACACCCTGCTGTGTTTACGACGCCGCTGCCACAGTCTGCTGTGATCATACAGCGCAGTAAAGGCTGTGTTGCAGTTATTTTATGATGGAAATATTTCATAATTTCGCCTGAGCATAAGGAGTGCTAGTCAAAGTGTTCCCATAGTAGATAGTTCTTTTCTGTGGTGTTGCTAGCTAAAATGTTCATACGGTTATCATAAATGAGTAAATACGGAAAGAATATCGTCTTTTATGCAAACCAGCAGATGGGGTAAATTCTCATTTGCTGTAACTTTGTTTTATTTTAATTATATTATTCATCAATTTGTGACCTGGGGCGACTAGCACTGTCGAAATTACAACCGTTTATATTATTTCTGTTAAAACCATTAATGGATTTTATGCGTTTCTGTAGTCATTGAGCATGCAACTTGCTGTAAGGATATTCCACATTACAGCTGGCAGTAATTAGATCTCAGAAAGAGCACAATTTCAGAATAAAACCACAGACCACAAGTCACCTGAACCTGCCTGTGGCAAAAACGACTTGAACCTTCCAGGCTAAATTATATCTAATCTTATTTCAAAACAGATTAGGAGAAGTTGATTTGAACGCGAGAACAATATGTCGTGGTCAAAAAGAATGCAGCTGACCAATTTCATACAGCATTTGTCCATGAGCAGCAGTCAAGTAGTCACTTACTATATTCTATAGTGAGATGTGCAAAAACGGTTTTGTAAGAAAGACATTAAAATGAGTTATTCTAGTTTCATTTTGAAAACAGAAGCAAGGGGAGCAGAGGAGCTGGAGCTCTGACTGACTGAAGCTACTAAACACTCAATTAGAGCATATGGTGGTTTCTCTGCAAAATCCCCAGAATCACCTCTCCAAAAGTGCTGTTGTGAACTTTCATAAAGACTTTTTAATCTGCAATACTGCAAATCTACATAATATTCCCTAAATAGAACATTTCATTTGAGACATAGAAATCTAATTTCATGTTTGTAGTTTTCCTTCTGCAAACATAGATAAAAAGATTTAAAAAAAAAAAAGAAAAAATGCTGCACAAATGCTGCACAAATGTGAGAAAATGTTTTTTCTTTTGTGCATTTTAACACCAGTAGCACAGCATGAACGTCTGTCTCTTCTCTCTCCTCCTCTCTTCACCCCATCCATACAGTAATGCCTCCACAACTCTCTACAGGATTGAGCACAGAGCTGGTGACGTGGTGAAGCTGATGAAAAGCGGCGTTGTGAGCCATCCCATGCGCTCCTAGAGACTCTTTACATCTCACTGAATCCAGAAAGTTAACAGGCCCTGGCAGGCATCTGAATAAGAGGGAGGTGCAACCCAGATCTCCCAGTTACAGTCTCTCTGTGATGGGGGTTGTAAACACCGGGGCTTAATTGGGAAACCGGCCGGTGAGCAGCTTGTTATTCATCAGCCATTTATTGATGCTCAAAGCTCCATGAGTTGGAGTGGGGGAGCCTGCACGGGGCCTCACAATGGCAGGAAGATTTAACTATTCACAGCCTCATCGGAGACGGATATGAGGTAAGACTTAATGTGCTGGTAGAGCGTCACATTCTACAACTTAAGATGCTTCTTTTGTTTGTTTGTTTGTTCCAATTAGAGTGAAAAAGAGAAGAAGGACTTTTATTGCAATGATTTATGTAACCATTCATTTAGGTTTTTAGCACTCTTGAGCACTTAATTAATGATTGCGTCAATGGAGCCTCTGAAGCCTTAAAACTGCTTAATGAGAGCGTTCTTTGTTTTTAAATCGAGTAATACTGATTGACCAATTATACCCTACTTTTATTTTAGGTTTAATCTCTGTCTAAATAAGTCTTTTACTTTCTGCAGCTGCCAAGTCTGTATCCATCCACAAACCAAATACAGCGCTCTCATGACTTTCGTTTTTCTTTTTTATATTTTATTACTTTTTATGACATACTATGACTTTTTAATGATGTTTTTTATCACATACCGTAGTATTTTTTGAACAACATTTCTAATGACATAATATACGAGCCGTGTGCAGTCAGACTACCATAGCTGGTCATTTATAGTGACAATGACACATTTGTAATCCTATTTTTGTGCTAACTTTCTTTCAAAAAAACACATGTGTGGTCATGCTATCAATCAAAAAATTTCAAATTTTTTCGAATGATCTTTCCATGTTCTCTCTGGGTACTGCAGAATTAGCCCCTGGCTTCACTGATTTACAGAATGTCAAACTGTCTCGTCCCTTTACAGCCACCATGTGTGTTTAGCTACGGCTTGACTGTGCTTTGTTGTCAGAGTTTCTCTCCAATTTGTTTTTCCCGCACCAAAAGAAATGTTTTGCCATTTTGTATTCATGATTTGAGGCCAAATAGGAAATGGAGTTGGATTTTTTTGCAGTGTGCCGGCAGCGCTCTTTCATGCCCCTCGTCTGCATCAGCTGAACTAGGCTACACAAAAGTCCTCAGGAGCCTTTCAGATATGAGAGCTGACACACATATGAAAGTGTCTCTCAGGGCTGCAGTGACCTGAGGGACGAGCTCAGCGGAGAAGTCTGTACTTTATCACCTACAAGAAAACCAATGTTACATGCTCA
This sequence comes from Bovichtus variegatus, assembly GCA_943593645.1. NCBI lineage: Eukaryota > Metazoa > Chordata > Actinopteri > Perciformes > Bovichtidae > Bovichtus > Bovichtus variegatus. The sequence continues at coordinate 6,993,533 of CALSCE010009779.1, read as the reverse complement.
AGAACTTGAGATGTTTGTGAGGGTCAGACCGCATTTGCTATTGCAGAGCGCATTACGGCGTTAATGCAATGCACACAGGCCTTGATAAAAAAAAGTTTGAATTGAATGTAAATCATGACGTAACGGTTCATGAATAAGACTCAACTTTATTGTTTTTCTGGTCAACGTGCGGAGTAGGGATGTAACGATACGTCGCGACATGTTAAATCGCAAATATGTGAAGATTCAAATGAGTCAGAGGAAAAATAAATTGCGATACTTTTTTTAAACAGCAGAGGGCGAAATCTGAAATATATCATCAGTTTGGCAAAGAAAAGAAAAAGAGCATTATTTTGCCACACACAACCACACCCACACACACACACACACACACACACACACACACCCACACACACACTTTCTGCTTCACTCAATAAGTCAAAATGTATTTCCATAGTCATGTTTTCTTCCTTACTGGAGCCAGTAATACAAACGTGCTTGTATGCTCACTTAAGGTGCTCTGAAGTCAGGCACCAGTCGGTTTCGTTAACAGGTGACATTGATTAAGGGCGAGGGGATCTGGATACGGAGAGAATAACCAGATGAGAAAAAGTGACACAGTGAGGAGATTAATGCAGATTCAATTACTGTCATGCTGATATGAATTTAGGTTGAGCAGAGTTTTAAAAGAAAAAGTTGTTTTATTTGTTTCCCCATCACTGCAGGGTGAACATTTCTAATTGATCTTGCTTGCTGTGTCGTGTTCTCGTAAAAATGTTCAAAGCTCTAAATGTTCCTGTAGCTACACATTTGAAACTAAGAATCTGCTTCAGACTGAATCATTTTCACTTAAAAACATGTCTGACGCTGCATACAAGTGATGTCAAACACTCAACAACAAAAACAGGGAAGTGCACTTTTGTACCTCTTAGTCATCCCATGACCTGCCACTGTCCCTCATGTAAGACATCAGACATTTCCGTTTGTGGGAAACACCAGCCAAAGCCTGTCTCTAAAAGATAATGGCACAGCAATTATTAAGTAGCGCGATGACACGGTGACACATGTGTGAATGAGGTTCACAAAAGTTGAACTCCGCACAATGTGAAGATGCAAATTTGCTTTGCCAATGGCAGCAAATGTTTTTTCGGGCCTTCGCTCGCATAGAACGGAAGTTGAACTGGAGGTGAATGTTCATTTTGCGTATGTGCGAGAGTGCCCTTCTGCCTTAAAACTCAACTGTCTGCTTTGAAATCAGAGACTATCCATCCATCATTCACTCTTTTTTTTTCAAAAGTTCTGCATTTTGGGGAAATATACTCATGTGCTTTATGGCCGAGAGTTAGAAGCTGAAGATTGACTCACAACAGAGAGTGGCATCAATCTATCTAAGTGAGTAAGTGCTCAAACTATTGCTTTAAAACTCAACCGTCTGCGTCCGGTTTAAACTCAGAGATCATCTATCAGCCGCTTTCTTTATGAGTCATCTATTTATCGTCCTACCTGAAACTCAAATCTCCATGGCAACCCAACATGTTGACTAGCTTGAGTGACGTTTTATTCCCATAACGTCTCATTTAGCTTCTTCTGTATTTGGAAGTGCGTGGGGAGCAAAGAGGAACTTAGAAAGTCCCCACTGATTAAATTTAAGCACTTTGGAAAATATCTCCTTTGCTGTAAGCTTACAATGTTGCTCTTTATTTATTTATGCAGCAGAATAGACCAAAGTTATGTTCTTCACAAGCCAAGAAAGAAGTGTTTAACATCACGTTCAGTCCCAGAACGCAGCCTGCGTCATATGATAACTATGCTGAGTTTTTTTACGTAATTAAATGTTAAAATAGCTCAGACTGACCTCATAGCTCCAATGTGCAATTAGGTGCTCTTGTAAAAGCCTTACGTTTACATGCCAACTAATAGCTCTTCAATGCTGGCTTTTCTTCAGAGCAAGAGGCAATTCCTTATATAGACTAATCATGTCTTTCCCCATCTCGCTCTCTGCCTGTTTTCACAGCACTGGGCCCAAACATTTTACAGGACTGAATCACAGCTAAGGTTTTCCCTGGGGGGGACCGGATTTATTAGCAGACTATTTCTGGACATTTGTCAGATTCCACTACAGCAACCCTTTAGTCACTTTTCATTAGCACTCACATTCAAGAAGTCACTGAGTGCACTGTGTTAGCTTCTTACCCACTCATATTTCAGTGCGTGTTGCAGAACCAGTAGGTCGTAGAGATTTATAATGCCCTTTTGCACAGCCCAGTGAGTCCACGAAGCTTTCTTCAATGCTACTGGTAATGTCACAGTCACTTCTTTTGCTATCATGATTGTATGATCAGTGAACCAGGCTAAGCTCACCGGTCTTTCCCGTAATTTCTTCAGCTACAGACCCGAGCTGGATAAAAGGGATATATTGTTTGAGCTTTCCCTCATAGATGATCTCGACTGAGAATGAGGTTTCTATAAACCCAATGGGAGCTACGCCCATCATACTACAAGGAAGTATGTATTGAGAGCAAGGTTTCCATGGAGGAAATGGGTCACACACAAGGTTCACTGCAGTGTCATTTGAACATAAGGTATACTTGCAGGAAAGGGAAGGTATAATGGGGTCCTTGTAATATAAGAACAAAAATAGTCAGACCTGAATAAGGCACATTGTTGCACTTTTTTGGATCAAATTTAAGATTTTCAAATGACCCCTGCAGTAAGTACCTATATGCAGAGGTACATCTGCAGTAGAAAATATAGTGGGATCATTTTCATACAAACTACTGTAAAGAAGGATTTCCATCAAGGAAAGTGCTGCTACACTGAGATCATTAATCAACACTTGCTCCAGGTGACTGGACACTGTAGTGCCTCAACAGCAGCTGTGATATAGCTTCACTGTGGAGCACTACACGCCCTGCCAGTCAGCCTGCACCCTGTGTGTGTGTGTGTGTGAGTGTGTGGGTGGGTCTGTGTGTATGTGTGTGTGTGTGTGTGTGTGTGTGTGTGTGTGGGCGGTTGCAATTTGTCTAAGATGGCTCAGACACACCTGCGGACATGGCGAGGCTTGTCTCATCAATTTTCATGTAACCATGCCCCGTAGCAATGAAAAGACACACTGCATGCTCAGCCAGTCAGATGGTCAGGTGAGATTATCAGATAAAATGTAGCTGCACTAAATTAATATAAAATAGCAGTGGGGAAACTATCATATTTCCTCATTTATAGTTATGAAAAAGACAATTTCTTTAATTCTCTAAATACTTGAATAGCTGAATTTGGAGACTGATGCTATAAAAGAAACTACGGAGAAAGCAGTTTCTTTAAAATTAAAAAAAAAAAA